>CAUYPK010045857.1:0-14333 GCA_963574355.1 Loris lydekkerianus
CACGTGGCAGGGCCCAACAATTCCCCCTTTTGTTTTTTGTATGGCGGAAAAACATAGCCCCTGTCTTAGGTTGCCTGCTCTTACAGTTTCAGTCTTACCCATCATGGGGATACAAACATCAATGGTTTGGTCCCTGTCTTATGTTGACTGAACGCAGAGTGATCTTACCCGTCTTTGGGTAGATCTGTTTTTTTTTCACACCTTACAAAATGTTTTTATCTTTTGGGGTTAAAACAAATACAATTAGGACTCTGATGCTTTTTTACTAGATAAGAAAGACTGATCTTCCCAGACTAGCTAAGAATGTCAACAGTCTCTTAAAAGCTTAGTGTGAACTAAGGCAAACCTATACCCAGAAGAAATGTCACTAGTGTAAAATAATACAAGGTTTTAGAAAGAGTTTGTATTCAATTTCCTGTTCTTCGTTCTGTTCTTCCATAATAAATTAACCTACCAATTTTGTTTTTGAAAATTACTTAAACATAACCTAACATATGAAGACTATAGATACAAAATTCAAGAAAATTAGTTATGTTTTTATCCATAAACTTATAACTATACAGGAAATATAAAATTATAATCAAACAGATGATTGGATTTTCCCAAAATGAAAGTTCTTATCAAAATAAAAGAGAAACTTGCTCTCAAAGTCTTGTTACACTCATTTTTTAAAATTTTCTATGACAATTAACAAATTGCCTGAAAAGACCATTAGCTGCATGCCAAACATTATATGCCTATAGGACAACTACCTACAGAAAAAATGGGCAAGGAAATATCTCAAAAAATTAGGGGATCAATTCCTAGATGTCAGACATGTTCCCTTTAACATAAGCCAGAGTAAAACATCTCATAGTTCACAGAGCATAGAGCTGAGTATTTGGAAGGGCTTTATATCAGAATTGGAACAAAATTGGCCCCACAACAGACACTGCAATGGTTCTGCCTAACAAAATTCAGAGTCAAGACCTGAAAGGATCTGTGTCCAAGTAACTTGACTGCATTCCAGAACAAAAATCAAGAATGTTTATAGGACATAGCTGGGCATGGTGGTTCATAGCTATAATCCTAATTCTCTGGGAGGCTTAGGTAGGAAGACTGATTGGGCTCAGGAGTTTAAGACTAGTCTCAGCAAGAGTCTCCACGAAAAAATAAAAAAATTAGCAGGGCATCTGGCAAGCCAGTAGTCCCACCTACTCAGGAGGCTTAGGCAGGAAGATCATGTGAGCCATGAGTTGGAGGATGCAGTGAGCTACAATGATGATGACCCCACTGAACTCTTACCCAGGGCAACTGAGTGAGACTGTCTCAAAATAAAAACAAACAAACAACAACAACAAATAAATAAATAAATAAAACAAGGAAACCTGAGCCTCCTCATCACTCCCTCCCCTTCATATTAAAAATACATAATTTTTTTAAAGAATATGTATGGGAAACAAAAAATATCTACCACTTGACAAAGTTAAAATTCAATGTCTTGCATTAGTACCTTCCAATCAAAAAATCACCAGGCATGCAAAGAAGCAGGAAAATGTAACCAATAATGATAAGGAAAATCAATCAAAACTACACTAGAAATGACACAGATGATATAATTATTAAACCAGGACATGAAAATAGTTATTATATCTGTAGTTCATTAGTTCAGGAAGCTACAGGAAAGAGTACAACTGTTGGAACAAAGGAAGATTAAAAAACAGACCCAAATAAAATTTCTAGGAATAAAAATTACAATGCCTGAGATGAAAAATATACCACATAGGAGTATTAGCAGACTAGACATTACAGAAGAAAAGGTTAGTGAACTTAAAAGCATAGCAATAGATACTTTCCAAACTAAAGTTGGTGGGGTAGGAGGGCTGAAAAAAAAATTGAGAGTATCAGTGAGCTATGGAACAACTTCAAGCAAGCTATTATACATGTAATTATACTTCTCTAAAGGAAGGGTGGGACAGAAAAAGTATTTTAAAGACTAATGGCTGAAATTTTCCCAAATTTATTAGAAACTATAAACCCACAAAGACTGAGTACAGTGGCTCATGCCTGTAATCCTAGTACTCAGGAAAGCTGAGGCAGGTGGATTGCCTGAGTTTAGGAGTTCAAGACCAGCCTGAGCCAGAGGGCGACCCGTCTCTAAAACTAGCCGGGCGTGACGGTGGGAGCCTGTAGTCCCAGCTACTAGGGAGGCTGAGGCAAGATGATAGCTTGAGCCCAAGACTTTGAGGTTGCTGTGAGCTATGATGCCAGAGCACTCTATTGAGGGTGACAAAGGAAGACTCTGAGGGGAGGGGGGAAAGAGGAGGGGAGAAGGAAGGGAGGTGTGGAGGGAAGGAAGAAAGAAACTATAAAACCACAGCTAGAAGAAGTTCAAAGAACTCCAAGCAGTGGAGAGATTGGAATCCTCAGACATAGCCAATAAAGAATTTAAAATGGTATGGCTACTATGGGAAAGTCTGTCAGTTCCTCAAAAAGTTTAACATAGAGTTATCCATATAACCCAACAATTGCATTCCTGGGTTATACATCCAAGAGAATTAAAAATATGCTCTCACAAAGAGTAACACACAAATGTTCAGAACAGCATTATTCATAATAACTAAAAAACTAGAAACAACTCAAATGTGCATCCACCAATGAATGGATACACAAAATCTGGTATTCATACAATGGAATATTATTTGGCCATAAAAAAGGAATGAAGCACTAATACATGGTACCACAAGGCTGAACCTTGAAAACATTACACCGAGTGAAAGAACTCAAAGAGGAAAGCATATTGTTTTATTTCATTTGTATAAAAAGTCCAGAATAGGCAAATTTGCAGAGACAGAAGGTTGATTAGTATTGCCAGTTGCCAGGGAAATGGGAGAATGAGGAATAACTATTAAGGGCATGAGGTTTCTTTCTGGGGTGATGAAAATGTTCTAGAATTAAGACAATGGTGACAGTTGCACAACTTTGTGAATGTATTAAAAAATACTGAACTGTACACTTTAAAACTGAATGTCATGGTATATAAATTATCTCAGTAATAAAAGCAAAAAAAAAGGAAAAAAGATTAAAAACTGCCAATTTAAAAATGGGCAGAAGACTTGAACATTTCACCAAAGAAGATATACAAATGGCAAGTAAGACTTGAAAAGATGCTCAACATCATTTGTCATTAGGGAAATGAAAATTAAAACCACAGTGAGATGCTATTACATATCTTTTACAAAAGACTATATGAAATGTTGGCTAGAATATGAAAGAAATGGAACTTTCATACACTGCAAGTGGGAATGAAAAAGAATTCAATGGATTCGGGAAAACAGTTTAGCAGCTTCATAAAAAGTTACATTCATTTACCATATAATCCAGCCATTCCACAACTAGATACCTACCCAAGTAAAATGAAAGCATATGTCCATACAAAGAAATGTACATGAATGTTCAAAACAGCTTTATTTGCAATAGCCAAGAACTAGAAACAAACCAAATACCTATCAATAAGATGAACTGGGATGTATCTACATAATGGTATAGCAATCAGCAAACAAAGGAAATGAAGTATTGATACTTTCAACATCAATGTATTGCAAAATAATTACATATTCTGAGTGAAAAAAAAAACAAACAAAAAAGAAAAAACAATATATACTGACAAAGTCTCACTTTGTCACCCTGGGTAGAGTACTGTAGCGTCATAGCTTACAGCAACCTCAAACTCTTGGGCTCAAGTGATCCTCTTGCCTCAGCCTTGCGAGTAGCTGGGACTACAGGCTCGGGTAATTTTTAGAGATGGGGTCTTGCTCTTGCTCAGGATGGTCTCAAATTGGTGAGCTCAGACAAATCCCCTCCCCCCACTCAGCCTCCCAGAGTGCTAGGATTACTGGTGTGAGCTACCCTGCTGGAACCTGTATAAAATGTTTTGAATGACAGAAAGCCAAACAGTGGTTGCAGAGGATGGGAGGAAGCTAAGAAGAGAGATGAGGAAACCATGGTATGTTCACCATCTCCACTGTGATGATGGTTTCAGGAGTGTATACATATGTCAAAATGTATCAAGTTTCTACACTTTAATATGTGCCGTTTGTGTTTCTCCATTATACATTAATAAAGCTGTTTAGACAAAAGAAATTACAATCTAAAAACAATATATCAAAATTTGAGTGATGCAGCTAAGCAGTGCTTCAAGAGAAACTTACATACAGCTATGGTATATAGAAGTGTATAATCAAAATAAAAGTATATAGTCAATGGTCTATGAGTCCATTTTAAGAAGCTAGAAAATAAGCAATAAATACATAGTAGAACAAAAAGAATAAAGAGAATAAAATTATCAAAGAAGCAAAAGAAAAAATACATTTAGCACAAGCCACTTCTCAGTGCAACTACCCAAGGAAAAACCTCAAAATGCCGTATTATTATACCTCAGTAAAAGAAATCAATTGTGGTTCCAACCATTCTTTGGAGCTCTTGAGCTTGGGTAGTGTGCCATTGCCTGCATTTTTCATTGCAGTCACAAATAACAGCGCCCTTTAAAAAAAAAACAAACCTAAAAATTAGCTTATTTTGGTAATCAAAATTCACAATCACGTAGTCCTCTAATTTTCTCTTCTGTTAACTCAAAATACGTTGACACTGAACAGACGCTGAATGGATTTTGCACATTAGCCGTCCATGCTACTGCAAGAGGCCTTCGCAGTCGGCCTCTGACGACGGTTTCAGAGCTTCCCTGGGAACTAACGCCCAGGCCCTGGGAAGGGCTGCCCGCGTCCTGCTAGGCAGGGATCCCAGGCAAGCCAGCGTCGCGATTTCAGCCCGGCGCCTACAAGCCCAATCTTCTGACTTTGGTGGCCGTGCATGGGGGAAGAGTTGCAACTTTCTGGCACAGAAACCAAGCCGAGAAGCTTAGAGAAGGGAAAGGTTTGGGGTAAAAATTTCGGGGTGAAATCCAGGCGCAAAGCCCTCCCGAAGGCCTGAAGCCCAGGGAGAAGGCGTCGCTGGGGCTGCGCTCCCCAGCCGGCAGGAGGCGCTCGGCCTCCGCCCGGACACCGCGCCCCACGCCGCGCGCGCGGGGACCAGCCCGCCCCGCAGGGAGGCTGCAGGCCGCGACAGGCACCTCTCTCCCCTCCCACGGTCGCCACGCTCTCTGGCTGTCCTGCCTCGCGCCCGGGCCCAGCCCGACGACCCAAAGCTCCGGAGTCGCCCGGCTGCCCTCAGCTCGAGCCAGTCGCTTCGGAAAGTGGGAACGTTGGCGACCGGCGTCTCCGGGACGCAAACCTGCCCGCCCCTCCCCCACGGAGCGCGACGAGCGGGCGGCCCCGCCCAGAGCCTCGCGCCACTGCGCCCCTGCCGTCCCCTCAGGCTCGGGAAGAACCTGGGCGCGGCTGCCGCCAGCCCCGGTGGGCGGGGCGCGGTGGGAAGCGCGCTGACTGGCAGCTGTCCCCCCCAATCCCGCCGTCGCCGTCTCCCGCGTCCGTTGGCGCGCGGGTCCCCGACAAGCCGGCCTCTCGCGAGGCTGGGCCCCGGGACCGACAGACGGGCGGCGTCCGCTCTCTCGAGTCCTTGGTGCCCTAAGTGAGTTTCCCCGGGCGACAGGACTAAACTAACCGCGCACACACCCCGGGTCCCCGTCTCCGTCCGGCTCCGGGGACACCCCTCCTTCCGTGGGCCACGCCCCGGGGAGAGAGTGGCGGGAAAGGGACTCCGGGGGCGGTCGTCCTGGTGAGGACTGCTCGGTATTTGGGGACATGGGCAGAAAGTGTTGGTTTAAACGCCATGAAGGTGTTTTCAGTCCGCTGGGGGATGGTCCCTGTTCACGGTTGGCCCGGCAGCTGGTCAGCAGGAAGGGAATGTGAGGATTCCTGAGCCAGCATATCTCATTGGTCTTGTTTGCTTAGCTGGGCGGTTCTCCATCCTGGCTGGGTTTGGTTTTGTTTTTAAATCCCAGACGATTCTAATGCAAACCACTGGCCTAAGGAACTCATTAGGCTGTGATTTTGGAAACCCAGCTTTGTAACCCACTCTGTTAACTGTGATTTTTCTAGGATTCTATTAGTACTTTCCTCTTTGAGTATTGGATGGTGGGCCATCATTTTCATTCACTCTTCATCTTTTCAAAACTGTCTTAATCAGTCTTAAAACTGAAGCGCTTATTAGGGACATTTGTATTCACGTGCCTTTTCGAAGCTAGCCAAAGTGGATCTCTTGTACCGCGGTTTCCCTTTCAGAGCTGAGCGGGCATGAGCCATTTGCAGAACTTACTGTTAGATGCACTCCTGGGAACCAAGCATGTGGACAGTGCAGCCCTCATCAACATCCAGGATCAGACCGTGTGTGTAGCATCACCAGGATTTAACGTAAGAAAAGACAAGTTTAGGCACAAATGAAGTTTTTCTATAGAGCACCAGTAAAATACTTTACGTCTCTGGGTCATATAGTTTTTGTTACATCTATTCATCTCTGCAGTTGTAATGCAAAAGTAGTCATAAACAATATGCAAAAGAATGAGTGTGCCTGTGTTCAATAAAATTTTATTTATAGATACCAAAACCAAATTTTTTTTGAGACATTCTCACTCTGTTCCCCTGAGTAGAGTGCAGTTGTGTCATAGCTCACAGCAACCTCAAATTCCTGGGCTCAGGTAATTGTGTTGCCTCTGTCTCCTGAGTAGCTAGGACTATAGGCAATATGTGCCTGGCTAATATTTTCTATTTTCTGTAGAGACAGGGTCTCTTGTTCAAGCTAATTTTGAACTCCTGAGCTGAAGCATCTTCCTATCGCGGCCTCCCAGAGTACTAGAATTGCAGGCATGAGCCACCAATCCTGGCTTGAAATTTAAATTTCATACAATTTTCTTTCTTTCTATTTTTTTTTTTTTTTTTTTTAGACAGTCTCACTATGTCACTCTTGGTAGAGTGCTGTATCGTCATAGCTCACAGCAGCCTCCAACCGTTGGGCTTAAGTGATTCTCTTGCCTCAGCCTCCCAAGTAGCTGGGACTACAGCTGCCTGCCACAACATCTGGCTATTTTTTGTTGCAGTTGTCATTGTTGTTTAGCTGGCCCAGGCCTGGTTTGAACCCACCAGCTTTGGTGTATGTGGCTGGCACCATAACCACTGTGCTACGGGCACAAAGCCTGAACTTCATATAATTTTCAAATGTCACAAAGTGTTATTCTTCTTTTGATTTTGATTTTTATTTTATTTTATTTTTATTTTTGGTCCAGTCATTTAAAGATGTGAAAACTGGCTCAGCGGCTGTGGCTCAAGTGGCTGAGGCGCCAGCGGCTAAGGCTCCAGCCACACACACCTGAGCTGGTGGGTTTGAATCCAGCCCAGGCCGCCAAACAACAATGATGGCTGCAACCAAAAAATACCCGGGTGTTGTGGTGGGCACCTATAGTCCCAGCTACTTGGGAGGCAGAGGCAGGAGAATCGCTTGAACCCAGGAGTTGGATGTTGCTGTGAGCTGTGATGCCACAGCACTCTACCCAGGGTGACAGCTTGAGGCTCTGTCTCAAAAAATAAAAATAAAATGTGAAAACCATCCTTAGGTTGTAGGCTATAAAAAAGAGGCAGTGGGTGAATTTGGCTGGCCGTCAACCTTAGTTTGCCAATTCCTGGTCTAACTATTTAACCTCTCCAGGTAATGCCCACTGATGTCCGAACACTTGTGAATGGATATGCCAAGAACCCTTTACAAGCCCGAAGAGAAGGATTGTATTTCAAGGAAAAGGATTACAAATGTGTCCGGGCAGATGAATCTTCTCTTTATGCTAAGAATGTGAGTGCTCAAGATTTAAAGACACGTAGGTGAAACTATCAAAGAATTTGACTTCAATTTTCTTTGCCCCACATGATCCTCTCAATAAAATAAATTAAACCCATCACTGACTCGAGACACTGAGACATCAGTCTAGTGCCAGGAAGGCATATGTGAAAAATACTACCAGAGAGCCTGGTTTTAAGAAAAGTTCGATTTTGAGTCTGTCAGCTAAACCTTACCTGAATTTAATTCTTCTCAGTGCAGTGGGTTGTACTGTGTGGGTTTATTCTCTTCCTTTAAAAACAAAAACAAACACACACAAAAAAACAAGTGATAAAACTCCTGTGCTTACAACCTCCCTGTTGATTATAAGGAATGAAAGGAGATTAAATTGGCTCGGTGCCCATAGCACAGTGGTTATGGCACTGGCTGCATGCACCGAGGGTGGCAGGTTCAAATCTGACCCCGGGCCAGCTAAACATGACAACTAAAACAAAAAATAACCCAGCGTTGTGGTGGGCACCTGTAGTCCCAGCTACTTCGGAGGCTGAGGCAAGAGAATCACTTAAGCTCATGAGTTTGAGGTTACTGTGAGCTGTGGTACCATGGTTTTTATGGAGGGTAGCATAATAAAACTCTATCTAAAAAAAAAAAAATGAAAGGAGATGAAATTCACATTCATTGGATGTTCAGTATTATGAGTTAGGCATACTTCACCCACATTATAAAAATGGCCTCATTTTTACTAACGAGGAAACTGAGGCTTAACACAATTAAATAACTCTTCCATAGACATGCAGAAGAAAGTGGAGGTGCTGGAAGTCAAGCCAGAGTTGTTCAATTCCCAATGTATTACTTTTCCATTATGTCTGTTGTTCTCGTGGGGATAGGAGTATATTACAGTCAATTGGGGAACCTTCTCAAAATACATGTGCTGTCATTACAACAGTCTGAAACTTTTTGAGGAAAGGCAACTAAAGTAGAAATAAATGGACAGTCAAAAAACATGTATATTTATGGAAATAAAGAAATGGTAAAAAACAAACAAAAATATATATATATATAACTAAAGTGTAACTGCTGGTCCTGTGATTAGAACCAACACCAGGATGTTCTATTTTATTCTTTATCCAGGAAAACACTGGCGTGATTGTTGTGAAAACCCATCTGTATCTTATAGTGGCAACTTACAATGAGTCCATGTTTCCTAGTGTCTGTGTGGAAGCCACAGAGAAGCTAGGTAAGTTTGCCTCTCAACACCTGTTTTCATTTCCTGTGTTAGTTGGGCCTTCTGACTACAAGTCAAAGAGATCCAGCTCAAATCAGCTAAGGCAGAAAAGAAGAATTTATTGGAGGGACCGTGGGTTACCAACAGAACCACTGGAAGGACAGACTGTAGCTGAGCCATAGGGAAAGCAGATTCCCAGAACTGGAACACTGCTAGGACTCTGTCTTGTCTCTGTGTCTGGGTCAACTTCGTTCTGTCCCATTGCAAACTGCTTCCTTTCCTAGATGGGATGGATCATGGCCAACCCTCCCATCCTTCTCCTTCATGTTTCAATTATTATTATTATTATTATTTTTTTTTTTTTTTTTTTTGAGATGGGGTCTTGCTTTGTTGTCTGGGGCTAGAGTGCACTGGCATCATCATAGCTGGCAGTAACCTCATACTCCCGGGCTCAGGTGATCCTCCAGCCTCAGCCTCCCAGAATCCTCCAATTATAGGTGTGAGCCACTGTGCCCAACGAAGAATTTTATCTTTGTCATCCTCCTGTGTCCCGTACCTAACACAATGCCTAATGTTGAATAGCCAATTAATACAGGTTTGAAGAACAATTAAATTAATTGCTTCTGGGCTCAACGCCTATAGCTCAAGCAGCTAAGGCGCCAGCCACATAGACCAGAGCTGGTGGGTTTGAATCCAGCTCAGGCCTGCCAAACAACAATGACAACTACAACCAAAAAATAGCTGGAGTTGTGGCAGGTGTCTGTAATCCCAGCCACTCGTGAGGCTGAGGCAAGAGGATCGCCTGACTATACCACCAACCATCCTTCTCCTCACCCCCAGTCTCTTTCCCTCTTCTTGAGCCTCTCTTATTTCCTGAGACACAACAATATTCAAATTAGGCCAATTAATAATCCTACGATTTTTTAGAGATGGAATCTCCCACTTGCTCAGACTGATCTCAAACCTGTGAGCTCAGGCAATCCACCCACCTCGGCCTCCCTGAGTGTTGGGATTACAGGCGTGAGCCACCTCGCCCTGCCCAGCTGATGATTTTAAGTTGAAGACAGTGCTCATCTACAACTCTGAAAATCCTAGGACCCATAAGAAATATGCTAAAACTCCTCTGCCTGTGCTCTATACATGCAACAACAAAGCTGGATTATAGCTCATCGATTTTTGCATGGGGTACTGAATATTTATTTTAAGCCCTCTGTTGAGACTTACTGCTCAGAAAAAAAAAGATATCTTTCAGATTAGTATTATTCTTTGATAATGCACCTGGTCACCCAAGAGCTCTGATGGAGATACACAAAGAATTTAATGATGTTTTCATGCCTGCTAACACAACATCCATTGTGCAGCCCAGGCATCAAGACGTAATTTGACTTTGAAGTCTTCTTATTTAAGAAATATATATTTAGGCAGTGCCTGTGGCTCAGTGGGTAGGGCATTGGCCACATACCCCCAGGCTGGCGGGTTCAAACCCACCCTGGGACAGCTAAAGAACAATGACAACAACAAAAAAAATAACTGGGCGTTGGGGCCAGCGCCTGTAGGCCCAGCTACTTGGGAGGCTGAGGCAAGAGAATTGGAGGTTGCTATGAACTGTGATGCTACGGCACTCTACTGAGGGTGACATAAGTAAGACTCTGTCCCCCCTCCCCCCAAAAAAGGCTGGCTCCAGCTCAGTGGTTCCTTAGTCTGTACAGTGCAACTATGTTTCACTAAGCTAGCGGTTAGAACTCCACAGGCATGCCCCAGCCCCTATAAAAAAAAAGAAAAAAAGAAAAATACATTTTTGACCAGGCATGGTGGCTCACTCCTATAATGCTAACAATCTGGGATACCAAGGCAAGAAGATCTCTTGAGCTTAGCAGTTTGAGTTCAGACTGAAAAAAAGCAAGACCCATCTCTTCTAAAAATAGAAAAATCAGCCAGGTGTGGTGATGGGCACCTGTAGTCCTAGCTACTGGAGAGGCAGAGGCAGAAGGATCACTTCAACCCAGAAGTTCAAGGTTGCTGTGAGCTACACTGATGTCATGGTTCTCTAACTGGGCAACAGAGTGAGACTCTTGTCTAAAAAAAAGAAAGAGAGAAAGAAAGGGAAGGAAGGGAGGGAGGGAGGGAAATACATTTTGTAAGGCTATAGCTGCCAAATGTTTGTATCAATTTTGTTTGTCTTTTCAAAAAATAAACTTTTTGTTTCATTTATCTTTTGTATTTTTTGTTTCAATTGTATTTATTTCTGCTCTGACTTTTATTATTTCTTATATTAGTTTTTTTTTAGACAGTCTCAAGCTGTCACCCTAGTTAGAGTGCCATAGCGTCACAGCTCACAACAACTTCGAACTCAGGCTCAGGCTATTTTCTTGCCTCAGTTTTTCTATTTTTACTAGACACAAAGTCTTGCTTTTTACTCAGGCTGGTCTACCACTCATGAGCTGAAACAATCCACCTGCCTCCCAGAGTGCTAGGACTACAGGCATGAGCCACCACACCTGGCTTTCTTATATTAATTTTGGTTTTTGTTTGGGAGGCTGAGGCAAGAGAATCGCTTGAGCCCAAGAGTTTGAGGTTGCTGTGAGCTATGACACCATAGCACTCTACTGATGGTGACAAGTAAGACTCTGTCTCAAAAAAAAATTTTTTTTGGTTTTTGTTTGCTGTTTTTCTTTCTAGTTCTTTGAGATGTGTCATCAGGTTTATTTGAAGTTTTTCTCCTTTTTTGATGTAGGCACTTATTACTGTGAATTTTATTCTTATTACTGCTTTTTCTGTATCCCATAGATTTTGATATATTGTGTTTTCATTTTCAGTTGCTTGAGAAATATTTTAATTTACGGGCTGGGCACAGTGGGTCATACCTGTAATTCTAGCACTCTGGGAGGCCAAGGTGGGTGCATTCACTGAGCTCATGGTTAGAGATTAGCATGAGCAAGTGTGAGACACCGTTTCTCAAAAATGGCTGGGTGTGGTGGGCACCTGTAGTCCTAGCCACTTGGGAGGCTGAGACAAGAGAATCACTTGTGCCCAAGAGTTTGAGGTTGCTGTGAGCTATGACACCACATCACTCTACCAAGGGTGACAAAATGAAACTCTGTCTCAAAAAAAAAAAAAAAAATTTAATTTACTTATTAATCCCTTCAGTGACCCACTGGTCATTCAGGAGCATATCATTTCATTTCCATGTGTATGTATAATTTCCAATGTTCCTCTTGTTCAAGCGTCCTCAAACTTTTTAAACAGGGGGCCAGTTCACTGTCCTTCAGACCATTGGAGGGCCAGACTATAGTTTAAAAAAAAACTATGAACAAATTCCTATGCACACTGCACATATCTTATTTTGAAGTAAAAAAACAAAACATGAACAAATATCACACCACCTCATTTGGCCCACGGGCCGCAGTTTGAGGACCCCTGCGTTTTGTTATTGATTTTTTAGTTTTATTCTGTCACGGTCAGACAAAATATTTGGTATGATTTCAATTTTTTTCTTTTTTTTTTTGAGACAGAGCCTCAAGCTGTTGCTCTGGGTAGAGTGCCATGGTGTCACAGCAACCTCAAACTCCTAGGCTTAAGCGATTCTCTTGCCTCAGCCTCCCAAGTAGCTGGGACTACAGCTGCCCACCACAACACCTGGCTATTTTTTTGTTGTAGTTGTCATTATTGTTTGGCAGACCATCTATTTTTTTGTTGTAGTTGTCATTGTTGTTTGGCAGGCCCGAGCCAGGTTTGAACCTGCCAGCCCTGGTGAATGTGGCCAGTGTTCTAGTTGCTGAGCTATAGGCACCGAGCCATTTAATTATTTTTTATTTTTTATTTTTGAAGACTTATTTTCCAACCTAACATATGTTCTATATCATTGAGAATGATATGTGAGCTGAAGAGAAGAATGTATATTCTGCAGCTATTGTATGAAACATTCTATAAATATCTGTTAGGTCCATTTGGTCTATAGTACAGATTAAGTCCAATGTTTCTTGGTTGATTTTCTATCTGGATGATCTGTCCAATGCTGAAAGTGGAGTGTTTAGGTCTCTAGCAATTATTGTGTTGGGGTCTAACTCTCTATTTCTGACAATATTTGCTTTATATATATGGGTGCTCCAATGTTTAATACATATATATATATATATATATATAGTTAAAATTATCATATCTTTTACTGAAGTGACCTTTTCATTATTATATAATGGCCTTCTTTGTCTCTCTTGCAATTTTGTCTTGAAATCTATTTTATCTGATGGAAACATAACTATTCCTGTTTTTTTTTTTTTGGTTTCCATTTGCATGGAATGTGTTTCTCATGCCTTTATTTTCCAGCTATGTGTGTCTTTATAGGTGATGTGTGTTTTTTGCAGACAGTATATAGTTGGTTCTTGTTTTTTAAATCCATTCAGCCACTCTGTGTCTTTTGATAGGAGAGCTTTGTTCATTAACATTCAGTTATCATTACTGATGGGTCAGGACTTACACCTACTATTTTATTATTTGATTTCTGATTGTTTTATAGTTATTTCTTTCTTATTTCCTTTCTGTGTTCCTTTGTAAAAAGTGATTTTCTTTGGTAGTATGTTTTAATTTCTTGCTTTTTATTTTTTGTGTATCTGTTGTAGGTTTTTTAATTTGTAGCTGTCATAGATAGTAGTTCCTCTGATGGACCTGGAAAAAGTAAATTAAAAATCTTCTATAAAGTATTTATGATTCTAGATGCCATTAAGAACATTTATTATTCATGGGAAGAGGTCAAAATATGAACATTAACTGGAATTTGGGAGAAATTGATTCCAGATTTTCTGGATGACTTCATTAGAGGAAGAAATTACAGATGTGTTGGAAATAGCAAGACAGGTAGAATTAGAAGAGAAGCCTGAAGATGTGACTGAATTGCCACAATCTCATGATCAAACTTGAATGGATAAGGGGCAGCTTCTTACAGTTTAGCAAAGAAAGAGGTTTTTGAGAAGTAATCTTGTGGGTGCATGTGGGAGTACTTAAAGGAAGAGTTATATCTTGTATCTGTAATTATTTAATAAGCTTAAAACCAATATTCAAATATTATTTACAAGTAGATTAGGAATTGAATTAAGAAAGTGCTTGCAGAGTATGGGTAAAGGAAAACAGAAACAAGGAGAGAAGTGGATGCAAGAAATCCTGAACTCAGTGCAAAACGCGCTGCAGGAGCCCTGGTGCCTTTAAAACTCAAAAAGCGGAGCTGGGATTAAAGATGGCGGCTGAGTAACAGCTTCCCTGTAACTGGGCCTGGCGAATCTGGGGAGACAAGACTCCAGACATCTCTGGCCGGTGGGACCTGCCTACAATCATCCCCTTGAGGACACAGAGAGCCAGC
>CAUYPK010045858.1:0-21375 GCA_963574355.1 Loris lydekkerianus
TTGTCCAGGATAAGATTAAGAAACTCCAAGAAGATCTGGAGAAGAGAAGAAAACAGCTGACAGATAGCCCACATTGGAATGGGCTGAATGGCTTGTTACCCTATTTCCTCCCCTTTTTGGGACCCCTTCTCGGCTTGCTCATTCTTTTGTCTCTTGGCCCTTTCCTTTTTAACAAGCTCATGGCTTTCTTAAAACAACAGATTGATGCCATCGAAATGCAGCCAATTCAGGTACATTATCACAGGTTGGCCATGGAAGATGAGCACGTGACCATACCCACCTGAGGGACTGGTAGTCAATGACGGGTACTGAGGACCCTCACCCCAGATTTAGCCCATCCCACCGACCTAAGACAGGAGCTTGGTCTTTTGCTACCAAGTATCCAATGACGGGTAAGGGGGATTGTCTGCGGTGAAATGAAGGTCCCAACCTAAGACAGGCAAAGTCACCCTTCACTGAAAGTTGTATGCTCATCTTAAAAAATAAAAAAGGGGGACCTGTGGAGAGCTGAAATTACAGCATCTATATAAAAAGGAGGCCAAGCACCATTATCTGTACTAACATGATTTAAGTTTCTCTTTCTCTGAAAGCGCTAGGATTCTTATAAATCACATGGTAGTTGTGTACTGTTAGGTTGTCTGGAGACCTTGTGATGACAGCCCAAGGCTCCTCCCGCATCTCACTGCCTATATTTACCCTGGAAAGAGTTACAATAAACGAGACTTGATCAGACTCCTGTCTTGTCTCCATTCTTTGTGTCCCTTGTCCCTTCTCTTTCTCACCCCTTCCTCCAGGTAACCCTGATCGACTGACCCATGGGTCCGGTCACTAGGAAATGATCTATTTTGCCTACTAACATTTGTTAGGATTATATCAATAAAAATAACATATCTTGGTAATAAGATTTAGCAAAACAAAGTTTCTTCTATTCCCTCCAAATTGTCGTGATAACTGACCACAAAAGGAGTAGAGGAAACTTTAAAGTTTACTAGATAATCCAGCTTTTTGCTCATCTTTTCATATAATGCTGAGTATTTATAGTTGTCCTCTCTTTTGATATTAATTGTCACACATGCCATGGTCAGTGTTAATATTTAAGAACATGGAATGATTTTCTCTAATTATTCTGTAACTGAGATCTATGCATCTGTCAAAATGCAATCCACCATTAATCAGCTGTTTTTCTACGGTTTTTTACTAAAAACAAAAATTGAGAAAGTAAGAACATTAAACTTAGAAAATAACTAGAATAAATACCTTTTTTTCTATAGCAAAGCTACCACTATTTCCATAGTACCTTTTATAGAGTGCTCTAGTTATTCATTCATTTAACTATTAGTAACTGAGCAACTACTTGTAAAGGAAAATAAAAATCTCAGGACCACCCTCACCAACTCCTTATGCAAAAAGGAGGGCCATGACTAGAGACTGAGTCACGCAACACCCCTTCCAAATGAATGGCTGTTGCTAATATTATGCATCAGCTAGATGCCCACTGGAAGGTAAAAGGCCTCAGGCATCTATAGGAACCACTCCCATGTATCATTCATAGGGAAATTCCTTGCCCATCATACTGAAGTCTGTAGGCTAAGTCTAGCTCCTAAAACTGAAATCTGCTTAATTCCACACTAACAAATTTGATTACTAGGTAATTTTCCCAGGAGCAGAACAAAGCTGAGACAAGATCATTCTTTCACCTGCCTAGAGACGTCTGCATAATTGTTTCTTCCTTCACTCCCTTTTCTTCTTCAAACATTCATGTTATCTTATGTAAAATGTAGATTTTCTGGGCCTCACAAGAATGTAACCATTTTTCCTCACTGGCCAACCCCCCTTCCTTTTTCTTTCTGTATTCCCTGCTCTTTTAAATATTAAAGTTCCCAAATCCCCCTCCAGAAAAGCAGTCACAGATGCATTTGTAGTTTCTATTTTTCCCATGTGTGTCTTCAAATTTTGGCTTAATAAGTAGCCATTAATTGGGACCTTTTCATCAGTCACTTATTTGGGGTTTTAATACTATTCAATAGATAGTATTTTATACACAGAATATGCTGATGAAAATACATGTGCCTCCCATCCCATAATCATGTACAAAATTTTGTCATTGGTTAATAAACTTTCTTTTTTGAGACAGAGTCTCACTTTGTCACTCTTGGTGGAGAGGTTAAGAATCTTTTAAATAAATGGTTATTAAGAGAAAAGCTAAGCAAAGTTTTAGTGATATATTTTGGTTTTCTTCAGGTAACAGAATTACACTTTAACTGTGGTGTCAGATTTTTTTTCAACATTTAGCTTATTAAGATTAAAAGATGCTACTTAGAATAGCATAATCTCTCTCTCTCTCTCTCTCTCACACACACACACACAAATAAAATGTATGCCATACAAAATTTAATACAGATAATTTCCTAAAGTTGTTGTCTATCTTAATGTACTACTTGAGATCCAAACTTACTAGGGAATTATATAAACCCTCTTTGTGAATTTATCCAGACTATCTCCATGCACCTTCATAGGATATACTAAGCAAAACAAAACAAGTATTTGGTTTGAAAGTTATTTAAATTAAAATTCCTCTTGTTTAATGTCAGTGATAGAAAGGAGAACATTTAAGAGTAACACATCTAAAAACTCTGCCAAGATATGGAGTGGGCCCTGAGTAACCAATATATTCTTGCTTTTATTTCAGTTATTACCTTAGAGAAATATCTGACTAAAACTCTATTATAAATGTCCTCCAAACCCATGAAAGAATGTCTGTAGCCAAAATTATATCAACAATTGACAAAATTCCCTAGATATTATAAATGAAATAGCAATGGTTGTGCCAAGATCAGCATACATATATTTTATTATAGAAACACCCTCCTCCATTAAAGAAAATGGGAGTATGCAGTCACATTATAGGTTGTTAAAATAAAAACACATAATTACGTGAGACAAAAAGAGGTAGTTATATTTTTTACTCTTAATCAAAATTCAGTTTAAGATAAAATTCAACTTCAATTTTTAGAATGAAAAAGTTTACCTACCCTAATATATCCTTTCCTAAAGAGAATTTCAACTAATTGTTTTTCTTTGGCACTCATAGATCTGTGATGGTATCCAATACCCCTTTTTGCCAAAGCTTTCAGTTCTTCACCTTTTCTTTTAAATTTTACACGATCAAACACTACCTGTAAAGTCTAAAAGAAGCAAGCAGGTTAGAGATTTTGATAATTTCTTATCTATTTTACTTTAAATTATAATCAAAATGTTTAAATGAAAATAATATGCAATATGTAATAATATGGTTAAAAGGGCAACTATGTAATAATTTGGTTAAAAAGGACAACTGTTTGAAATTGATTCCACGTGACTACAAAGAATATTTTATAGCAGCAAAAGTAACTATAAGAAAACTCTTCCTTGAGGGTAGACCAGTTCCCAGAAGAGTGGGGAGAATTCTTAGGAGTTCTTCTCTGACAGAGAGAGACTTCTCCAAGAAGGCAGAGCAGGTTCCTTATCTACATGGTCAGGGAATGTATACATTCTATAATAAATTGCTCACAAAGTCCTTAAACATATTCGTACCCTAAAGAGGTAATCCAGTTGTGTCCAGAGTTATATGGACAAAGTTAAAACCTGTTTGTAAGAAAGGGGGAAATAAAATTAAAAAGCCTCAATATCCAAAAGCAATAGGCTGATTACTGCTTACCTTAATTACATGAGGGTCTGACAATTAAGTTTGTGAACTTGCCACCATGAGCTTAGGTTGGCAGCACTGTACAAACAACTCAGTAAGATTTCATAACCTTGGTATATCAATGCCTCATAGCTACAATCATGTTGGATGTGATGGCATCTTGCTAAGTGGCATTCATTATTGTTGCTATATGATTTTATGTGCCATCATGAGCATGTTGGGACTTGAATTAATGCAACAAACAAACATGAAATTTCTTGTCAAACTTGGCAAGACTGGAAGTGAAATCAGGGACATATTAGTCCAAGTTTATGAGGATAATTCTATGAAGAAAATGGCAGGATGCAAATGGATTAAAGGTTTCTCTGAGAATATAAAGTGTCATTGATGAAGAGAGGTAAGGGCAGCCAAAAATGAACAAAGCAGACAAAAACTTTGCAAAAATTTCTTGAATTTTATGTTAAAATTGTAAGTTGACTATGAGAAGCATAGGAGACCAAGTAAATATCAATAGAGAAAAGGTTCAGAAAATCTTAACTAAAAATCTTGGCCAACAACTCATGGCTCTTGCATCAGACAATGCACCAGCTCATATGACACTGTGAGTGAGTTTTTAGCCAGTAAACTAATAACTGTGTTGAAACACCTTCCCTACTCACCTGATCTGGTCTCTAGTGACTTTTTTCATTACCAAAAGATGAAAGAAATATTGTAAGGAAGACATTTGATGACATTCAGTAATTCAGGACTCAGGGTAATATGAAAATGACTCTGATGGACATTCAAGAAAAAGTTTCAAAAGTGCTTTGAGGGATGAACTAAGCATTCCCATCAGTGCATAGCTTCCCAAAGGGAGTACCTCAGAAATAAACATAGTGATATTCAGCTATGAGGTATATAGCACTTTATTTTAGATGAATTCATAAACTTAATTATCAGACCCTTGCATAAAGTCATCAAAACAATGGAATATCAGAAATCTATTAAAATAATGATGTGAATACATGGTTGTGAAAAAAAAAAGAGATAATAAAGTTTACAAAAGAAAGTATACAATAGAATGAAGATATACATATATACACAATGTGTGTGTGTGTGTGTGTGTGTGTGTGTGTACTGTCACAGATAAACGAGAAAAAATGTTCTTCTGGAAGAGGAATACTTACTTCTGAACAATGGCATTGCTTTTATTGTTACTAATTTGTATTTTCAAGTTTGTCTATCATAGGCATAAATAATTTGCAAAAGAAAATGTTTTCTAGCAAGAAATTGTATACTATGTTTAGATATTCCAATGCCTCTTTGATGGAATGTTTTATTTGTTTAGAGACAGGGTCTCACTCTGGCTCAGGCTGGTCTCAAACTCCTGAGCTCCAGTAATCCATCCACCTCAGCCTCCCATAATGCTAGGATTACAGCCGTGAGCCACCACACCTGGCCCAATGGAATGTTTTAGTTAAAATAGAGAAAGGCTATGATTTTGAAAAATTCTGTGAATATTGTTTAAAGTATATTGGACCACATGTGCCAACATTTTCAAATGAGGCATATGAGATTGAAGCCTAGAATTCAGGGTGTAAGAACAATATAATAGAAAGAAATATTGAAAGGTCAGATATTCACAAAGATGAACTGTTACCAAGAAATAATCTACAAATGCTAAAACTGTCCTTTCCAGATGTATCCTGCAGAGTCATTGAGAGGCATATGTAGCCAAAGGTCTTATGGAGAGGTTTTTTCCTTTAGTAGGAATTGTATTTATTATGTAATAGATTATACATATATTGTATTAAGCACTGTCTACAAGTAAGAAGCTATGGATGATGAATGAAGTAATCTCCCAGAGAACTGTTTCATGCCATGTGCAGACCTGAGTGTCCAGTGCTTTTTGATCAGCATATGTGCAGTCCTGAGGGATTTCCAGGTTCTCTTCTAGACTCCTCAGTAGATTATCATGCTGAGCTTCAAGTATTAGGTTTTGATTCATTTTTCTGGCTTTTTTCTGGCTTTTTTCTTCACTGTTCATAAGAAGAAATTTTAATTAATGAATTTTTAAATAACAAATAAATTAAATATTTAAGTATTTGAGAAGCACAGGACTTTTCACCCAGACTTCCATTGCTGTACATCTGTATTATCACAACTCCATCTTCTTCCTCTGATGCCCCTCCCTTTCTGCCTCTGGAACTTATGATCTCTCATGAGAAAATTCCACCATGTATTCATATTTTCTATGACATTCCCTTTCTTTCTTGCCAAATCCAGTTCTCCCCAGATGACCCTGCTTCTCCTTGCTAAAGGGAAATCATTCTCTGTTTCTCAGCCTTCATGAAACTAGGCTTGGAAGTAAGGCAGGCATCCTCCTTGCTCTACTTTGCCAATTCCAAGCTGTTTTCCTCTCCTTGTAGTGTGTATTACAAGTGCCCCGAGTTTGGTCCCTAAAGGTACTCAGATGTACCATTCCCTAAAATATTGCCCTCAACTGACAGGAGCCTCCTAGAAATTCCTAACCTAGGAGGTTAGCACATCCCCCAGGGGTTGGGGAATGGCCCATGGCAAATAACTGACTGAATACCAAGATGGAGCAATTCTGTGGTACCCCAGAGTTTCCAGTGAGCTCTAGCCCAGCTGTGCTCTAGCACAACCACCACATCCCCACTGATCTTCTTCAACCTTCCCTTTCCTGCTTCAGTCATTTTCTTACAGGTCCCTCATAAGCACATTCCTTCAATAAATCACTTACACAATTACCCTCATCTCAGTGTTTTCTGCTAGGAGACAAGACCCAGGATACCCTCCATAAACCCTGGCACAGACCCTAATCTTATCAGACTGTGTTAACCATTATCCTTCAACATAACACCCTCCACACACACCCAAATCACTCATTCTTTCTTTGATTTTTCACTTTGCCTCTTAACTGTGGACATAATGTGAGAAGATGAACTCACTTGTATTTCATCACTAATTGTTCTCACCTACAATTATCATCACCCTTAATTCACTGATTATCCTTATGTTGGCCAAGCGTGAGGCAAAACATGTGTGGAGGCCCAGGTGTTATTGCCTAACTGCAAGTTTTTATTCAAGGTAACAATCTGTCAGATAAAATACATCCTATCCTCCTACATTGACAAATATAGCTTCATAACAACCTGAAATCTTAAAAGATAGGAGTCAACTGTGGGTGGGCAGGTCTCCTCGGCTGCACTGACTTCTCATTTTACAGAAATGTACACAGACGGAGAAGGGCCAGATTGGTAGAGTGTGGGGCACAAGGCAGGGCCCCCTCACCCTCAGTATAATATTGGTTCTGAATAAGAAATTAAAACAGCCTATTTTTTAGAGCTTGAATTGTTGTTAATCACTAATCCAATTTGAAATGTGGCCCCCATAATCCTGAAGGAAAGTTGTCTAAAGAGGATTAGTTATAAGGAGGTGTTCACCTCCTACACCAGGCGTCCTCAAACTGTGGCTCATGGGCCACATGAAGTGGTGTGAATTGTATTTGTTCCCATTTTGTTTTTTACTTCAAAATAAGATATGTGCAGTGTGCATAGGAATTTGTTCACAGTTGTTTTTGTTTTTTTTTTAACTATAGTCCGGCCCTCCAATGGTCTGAGGGACAGTGAATTGGCCCCCTGTTTAAAAAGTTTGAGGATGCCTGTGACCTACATTGTCTCTGAGCTTTTTACCTCTAGTACTTCTAGGAAACAGCACAATAGGCAGAGGGAATATAAGCAGAATGATCAGCAGTAAATTCTGGTTTACTCTGAAATTTGGGAAACCTGAATCAGAGATAATCTAAAAACTGTTTTAACTTAGAGGGCACTATCTATCACTCATTCATAAATTCTTATGGAGCAATTTTTGCCTGCCAGGCAATGTGCTCAGCACTGGAGAAAAAAAGAGGAAATACACAGTTCTTATTATAAATTAGGTTAAAATTTTGGGGGGAAAAGTATATACAAACAAACAACAGCAATATATTATAACTGTTTTGCTACTAACTACTGAAATTGTAGAAAGAAAACTAGATAAATGGTCTCCTATCTTTACTCCATTCTCTCATCCAAATTTACCAATTTGCAAATAAGTCCAAGTAATAACTAGAACTTCTTTATAGAGCAATTCAATGTATGTTTCCTACTGGGACTTGTGAAGTAGTTTAAATCGTTACTGAACAATTTGTTTAGTTGAATACTTACATTATCTTTTGTTTCTCCACGGATTTTTTGATTTTTCGAAGTTTGTTAGAGATAACATGGACTTCTTTATCAGCTTTGGGAGCCCTTTTGATCTCCCACCTTTTCTCTAGGGAAGTGTACACGCTTTTAGCTCTGTCTTCTACAGCATTTAAATTGAATCTGCAAACAAATAAAAAGAATGCTTGATTTGAAAATAATATCATAAACATAATAAAATCATATTGCAATTGACTGCTGTCATCCTGACATTTATCCATTGAGTTTTTAATATCATATTTATAAATCCTATGTAAAATGTGCATACTTATTGTTCTGGGTCAGCAGACTCCTTATTAACTACCTTACAGTAAATAGTGTTTTCCTCCAACCCAGACACTACTCCAGTCACAAAATAATAAATAAGAGCTCATAAACATTTTTCCTATACAAGTAGTTAGTCCAAAGGAAAAAGACAAAGAGTAATGGGTTTACTTCATTTATATGTAGAAGACAGACATCTATCCCCGTCACCAGTATTCCTAAAAGATGAGGGAAAAATTAATTTTAAAAATTGGGGTTTTAGAGGGACTTTACCCAGCAAGCACAAGCAGTATAACCTGGTTCATTGTACCCTCAGTGGTTCCCCAACAATTAAAAAAAAAGAAAAACTGAGTTTTTTGGTATGGTGGAAAGAATTACAGGTTCTCACTCTAGCACTTTGAAATATGACTACTTTCCAGAAATTAGAAAAATGCCAGGTTCTGATGGTATTTACACTCCAGAAGTGTCCCCGAGACCTGGGCTTTATACTTTTTGAAATATATACTCACTAATATGCTGGTCCAGACTTCTTGGCACCTTGGGGCTTAACCTAACAACCTGGTCCAGGGGTTGGCCTTCTCAAATATGAACAATTAACTACAAATGGGTACAGAAATTTATAGACAAATAGCTATAGATCAAATTCTCATGTGAAGAGTAAAATGTTCCTAGAAGAAGTAAAAGCAAACATTTAGTATGTTTATATCACTTGCATCCCACTGTGTCAGGAAGCTAGAGTTTTCACAGAAGCAGTGAATAATCAATGGAAATTTTATTTTTCCACTATAATTTGTTGACAAAATGCTTTGACTGGAAGTAGCCAATAGCTGTTATTATTATACTAATTAGAGCTTATTATAGCAAATAATAGACTGGATTTGTATAATAAAGTTATAGAAATCTAAATTTTGAGAAAAAGGGCTTTTCGAAAGTCTTCACAGAACTAGCCTTAAAAGGAAATGCATTTAGCTTGTAATAAATTGGTACACTGGTGAAGGAAGTATTAAAAGAGTGACAATCTGTGCAACATAGCAAAGAATTCCATATAATAGATAATAAAATAATAATAACAGTAACATGTATATTAATTCTCAGTGGCTTAAATATATTGATTTAGAGGTGGGGACTAATTTCACTGGGGTTAGGTGCTATCCCAGAGTGCTTTTGATCTGCATTTCTTTGATGATTAGAGATGATAAGCATTTTTTCATGTGTTTGTTAGCCCATAGCATGAAATCCAAAATCTGCAGATGCTGGCATGAATGTGGAAAGAAGGGAACATTTCTAAACTGCTGGTGGGATTGCAAACTAATACAGCCTTTATGGAAAGAAGAAGGGAGAATTCTTAAAGAACTAAAAGCCGACCTTCCATTTGATCCCACAATCCCATTACTAGGTATCTACCCAGAAGAACAGAATTTTACCACAAAGGCATTTGTACCAGAATGTTTATTGCAGATCAATTCATAATTGATAAGTCTTGGAAGCAACCCAAATGCCCATCAACCCATGAATGGGTTAACTAACTGTGGCATATATATACTACAGAGTACTATTCAGCCACAAGAAAAGATGGAAACATTACATCTTTTACATTTACCTGATGGAGTTGAAACACATTCTTCTTAAGAAAGTATCTCAAGAATGGAAAAGAATCCAATGTACTCAATACTAATATGAAACCAGATGATAAAGCATAAATGATAAAACACAAATATAGTCCAGCAAGGGGGAGGGAAGTGGAGAGAAAGGGAAGGATTTGGAGGAAGGACAACTGGGGGAGGAGGGATGGGCAGTTGGTGGGATCTCGCCTACTGTGCACAATGTGAGGGTGTTCAGCATGACCCCAGGTGAAGGGCTCCTCTACAATTTGGAATTTACCTTTGAATTAAAAACAACATAACCTAAAAATTTGTACCCTGATATAAATTAGAAATAAAAAAAACCCTTAAGGGTGAGGGATTTGTGGCCTTCTATTTCCTTACATGTGACCCTGTGACTGTATCCATATTTTACAGAATAAATTCTTTCATTTTATTAAAGTATTTTTGTTCATCTTTTATATTTCTTTTTATTTTTAAAATGAATACATTTAAAATATGAAATAATAAAATAAATTTCAATGAAATAATCCTCCCAGACTGGCACATTTAGAACATTAGTAAGCCACGAGGGCTACAGTGATGGCTGCTATGCCCATGATTTATTTATTTTTAACTTTCTTGCCAACCACCAAAAAGCCAGTTGGTAAGAGTTTATGGGGGTTGAGTACACTGTTATCCGATTTTGACAATGGTGTTCTGTGTTTCTGTTTGAAGTGGAATTTGTGAATAGTTGCATAACTTAACAGTACTTTTTTAATTCTGCCTGTTTAGCAACCCATCATATCAGAAAAGAACAAGAAAATCCTGAAGGAAGAAAACAGATTTTTTAAATGAGGATTGGGAAATGCAATAGTGTCTTCTTTCTGATAAAGATAAGATGACTTACTTGCTTTGTGGTACTGTAATATCAACATTAAAGAATTCAATGCTTATCACCATTATAACACTCATAAGAACCACAAATATTTTAAATGAGAGGAAGATGCACAAAAGTTCAAATAGCAGAAATTAAACAATAAAAAGCAAAAGCAAAGGAAATTCTTTCAAACATCAGTAAAACCAGGAAATAATGCCACTGAAGCAAGTTATAAGTAATTTACATAATCAGGAAAAAAGGGTAGCCATTCAGTGATATAGAAATTGTGGCAAAATGTATTGTTGAAGCTAAGGGATACTTAGACCCTGGAAAGACTGCTGCTTTCCAGGAGAACCATAACTGATCTGTGACATCAATTAGCCTTCCACTTAACAGAACAATTTCATGCAATACTTCAAAAAAGAAAAAATATATTATTTGGGTGAATCAACTGGTACTACTAACTCAGCACAGGTTTTATACTTTATTTGGATCATAATAGAATATTTTCTTGGCTATGAATAGTTACTTGCTTTGAGCACTTTTGTGAACAAAACACAGAGAACAGATATGTTCAACAACTTTCAAGATAAATGTCATGCAGTTGAACTGAATTTTTGGTAAATTTAGTGAGTTATGTACAGATGGTTCACCTTCCATGATAGGAAAACAAGAAGGGTTTATTAACAGATCCAGATGCTCTCATTTCTTTTCATTGTATCTTTCATCAGCAAAATCTGTCCTAAAGATACAGTTTTAAATGACACTTTGCCACAAGTTATAAGCATTGTTAACTATTCATGCAAATGCAACATGGAGCCATCAGTTTTCTGACACACTAACATCGAAAAATGAGGCCTTAAGTGTGGATTTGCAACATAATTCTAAAGTGTGTTGGCTATTGCAGGGACAGGTATTAGCCAAAATTTTATCTCTGCAAGAATAGATGGTTATATCCCATGAAGGACAAAATCAGCAATGTGAATTATTGAAGGAGGAGTTCTGTGGGAATGGAGCACTTCTGTGTGATATCATGTCAAATAAAATGACTTGAATATTTCTTTGAAAGGTAAAACTAAGTCTAAATATGATATGTGGCAAAAATCCCAACACCTAAAAAAAGGTGTTGTTTTTTTTTTTTCTAAATTTCACAGGAAATTTTGAATGAACATTTCCCCCATTTAGCAAAGGTCACTGATGAACGGTTAACATTTGAAGAATATGCATCTTTTATAGATCTAGTAATTGAAGAATACCCTGAAAGGTTCACTGACCTTGAGAATCATGCCATCACACTCAAGTTAGCACTGCAGCCTCACCTTGTTGATTTCACCAAGGCACCCAAAGAACTACTTGGGGATTGATTGAGCTCTCAGGAGATGGCATTTTGAAGTTATTGTTTGATGCTAAAGATATCCAATTGAAATAGGGAAAGAAATACACCTTTGACAACATGCCAAAAAACACCTTCTTAGTTGTCAACCACTTATTGCTGCAAATCTACATTTTCCTACCTAACCCAAATCAAGACATCCTTAATATCACAAATGACTGACACTCATTTAGCAGATCAGCCATAACTGTAGACCTTCATCCTGCAACCAAATATTTAAATGCTTTCTAACAAATAGCAGACACAAAAAAAGTCATTTGAAAGGTTAGTTAACTTTAAAATTAACAAAGTTTTCATTTTTTTGAAGTTATTAAGTACATAGTTAGATTTTTACAAAATAGTGTAAATTTTTAAAGTATATCTGATTGAAATTTCTTGAATGTGGTCTTATTTGATTATAGCTAAATTAATGCAGCCTTCTGATATGAAAAGATTCCCTGCCCCTGTATTAACTCACTTAGTACAATGGGGGGGGGGGGAGGGCAAGATGGCTGACTGGAGCCAGCCTTCAACTGGAGCCAGCCTTCCCATCCAGAGGGAAAGATAATGCCCAGAAAGTACCCAATTACGTGGAAAACTGGGAGCTGAGCTGAGAGAGACAAGTGATAACTGCAGGTCACCTCTGCCGAGGCAAGCTGCAACTCCAAGAAAGCAATCTTCAGCTAATACTTCAAACCAGAATCACTGATCCACTAGGATTGGGCAAGGAACAGCTGAATACAAGACAGAGCCACCTAACTCCACCATACCAAGCAGGTTTCCTCAGCCTCGGACTGTAATACTTACCGGTCCTGTGCAAAGCTGTAGGGGGAAATGCTGCAGTACCAGTCCCAGATCCTTGACAAAGGGCTGGTTAACCACAACTCTAGGATCTCCCAATCAAATTTCACCTTATCTGCCCATCTAGCCAACCAGCAAAAAATAATCATGAGGTGGAATCAGCAGAAAAACTGGCAACATGAATAATCAGAGTAGATCAACTCCTTCAAGGAACAATATGGCAGACAGCACAAGATCCCATTCATAAACAAATGGCTGAGATGTCAGAAATTGAGTTTGGAATTTGGATAGCAAATAAGATCAACAGAATGGACATAAAGATGGAATTAGAATTTCAAGGAGTAATTCAAAAGATTTCTCAAGAATTCAACAAATTCAAAGACAAAATCACCAGAGATTTTGACACATTGAGGCAAGAACTTGCAGCCGTGAATGATCTGAGAAATACAGTAGGATCCCTCAGTAACAGAATAGAGCAGGCAGAAGAAAGGATCTCTGACATTGAAGACAAAGCTTTTGAACACTCCCAAATGCTCAAAAGGGAAGAGAAGTAGAGAGCAAAAACAGATCATTCTCTCAGAGAGCTCTGGGATAATTCAAAGAGATCTAATATTCGTCTTATAGGAATTCCTGAAGGCGACGAGAGTGCTTTGAAGGATACAGAGGCTCTTCTTCATCAAATAATCTAAGAGACTTTCCAGACATGCAAAGAGATTCTGAAATTCAGATAGCAGACAGTTTCAGAATACTAGCACAACTCAGCCTGAATAAGAAATCTCATAGACATATTATAATTAGCTTCACCAAACTTAATATGAAGGAGAACATTCAGCAATCAGCCAGATGTAATAAAACCAAAACCTCCAAGGGGAAGGACATTAGAATGACTGCAGATCTCTCTGCGGAAACCTTTCAAGCTAGAAGAGGGCAGTCATCAACCTTTAATCTCCTTAAACAAAATAAATTTCAATCAAGGATCCTGTATCTGGCTAAACTGAGTTTTATTTATGATGGAGAAATTAAATACTTTAATGACACACACGTTGAAGAGATTTGCCATAACTAAACCAGCTCTCCAGTATATTCTCAGACCTATCCTCCATAATGAACAGCACATTCCTCCACCACCAAAGTAAACTCACTCAGAAATTTTTCATCAAATTCCAACTTCCACAGTGGTGAAAGGATTAAAAATGTCCACTGGACTTTTGAAAAACTCGATACCCAAAATACTAGCAGGCTTATCAATACTCCCAATTAATGTGAATGGCTTAAATTGTCCTCTAAAGAGGCACAGGTTGGCTGACTGGATACAAACACTAGGGCCAGAAATCTGCTGCATACAACAATCTCACCTTATTTTAAAAGATAAACATAGATTCCGGGTGAAGGGATGGTCACCTATAATTCAGGCAAATAGAAACCAGAAAAAAGCAAGTGTTACAATTTTATTCACAGATACAATAGGCTTTAAACCAACAAAAGTAAGGAAAGATAAGGATTGTCACTTCATATTTGTTAAGAGCAACACTCAACATGATGAGATTTCAATTATTAATATTTATGCACCCAACGAGAATGTGCCTCAATTTATGAGAGACTCTAACAGACATGAGTAATGTGATTTCCTCCAGCACCATAAGAGTCAGAGATTTTAATACCCTTTGGCAGTGTTGGATAGATCATCCAATAAGAAGTAAGCAAAGAAATTTTAGACTTAAACTTAACCATCCAACAATTGAATTTAATGGACACCTACAGAACATTTCATCCAAACAAAACTGAATACAAATTCTTCTCATCAGCCCATGGATCATTCTCCAAAATGATTACATCTTAGGTCATAAGTCTAACCTCAGCAAATTTAAAAGAATAGAAATCATTCCTTGTATTTTCTTGGACCACAATGGAATAAAAGTTGAACTTAGTAACAACAGATATCCAAATACAAAAACATGGAACCTAAATAACCTCATGCTGAATGATAGCTAGGTCATGAATGAGATTAAGAAGGAAATTACCAAATTTTTGGAACAAAATGATAATGAAGATATGAATTACCAGAACCTCTGAGATACCGCAAAGGCAGTCCTAAGAAGGAAATTTATAGCATTGCAAGCTTTCCTCAAAAGAATGAAAAAAGAGGAAGTCAACAACTTAATGGGCATCTCAAGCAACTGGAAAATGAAGAACATTCTAACTCTAGACCCAGCAGAAGAAAAGAAATAACTAAAATTAGAGCAGAACTAAATGAAATTGAAAACAAAAGAATCGTACAACAGATCAATCAATCAAAAAGTTGTTTTTTTAAAAAGGTCAATAAAATAGATAAACCTTTGGCTAACCTAACCAGAAGCAGAAGAGTAAAATCCCTAATTTTATCAATCAGAATGATAAAGGCCAAATAACAACAGACCCCTCAGAAATCTAAAACATCCTTAAATAATATTACATAAAACTCTATTATCAGAAGTATGAAAATCTGAGGGAAATAGATCAATACTTGAAAACATGCCACCTTCTTAGACTTAGCCAGAAAGAAGTGGAAATGTTGAACAAGCCTATAACAAGTTCTGAAATAGCATCAATTATAAGAAATCTCCCCAAAAAGAAAAGCCTTGGACCAGATGGCTTCACATCAGAATTCTATCAAACCTTTAAAGAGGAGCTAGTACCTATATTACTTACCCTTTTCCAAAACATCCAAAGAGAAGGAATTCTTCCCAACACATTCTATGAAGCAAATATTACCCTGATTCCCAAACCCAACAAGAAAAGACCCAACAAGAAAAGAAAATTGTACACCAATATCTCTAATGAATATTAATGGAAAATATTCAATAAGATCCTAGCAAACAGAATCCAACAAAACATCAAACAAATCATACATCATGACCAGGTGGGTTTCATCCCAGTGTCCCAGGGATGATTCAATATATGTAAATCCACAAATATAATACATCACATAAACAAATAAAAAAACCATATGATTCTCTCAATTGATGCAGAAAAAGCTTTTGATAATATCCAGCATCCTTTCTTGATCAGAACACTTAAGAAAACAGGTATAGAAGGGACATTTCTTAAACTGCTAGAGGCCACCTACAGCAAACCCACAGCCAATATCATATTGAATGGAGTTAAACTGAAATCATTTCCACTCACATCAGGAACCAGGCAAGGATGCCCAGTGTCTCCACTGCTTTTCAACATTGTAATGGAATTCTTACCATCATAATCAGGCAAGAGAAGGCAATCAAGGGGATCCAAATAGGACCAGAGGAGATCAAATTGTCACTCTTCACGGATGATATGATTGCATTATCTGGAAAACCCCAGGGACTCAACTACAAAACTCCTAGAAGTGATCAAGGAATACAGAAACATCTCAGGATACAAAATTAACACTCACAAATCTGTAGCCTTTACATATACCAACAATAGTCAAAGGGAAAAAACAATCAAGGACTCTATTCCCTTTACAATAGTGCCAAAGAAGATGAAATATCTGGGAGTGTATCTAACTAAGGACATGAAAGATATCTAAAGAGAACCATGAAACTCGAGAAAAGAAATAGCTCAAGATGTTAACAAATGTAAAAATATACCATGCTCATGGCTGGGAAGAATCAACATTGTTAAAATGTCTATACTACCTAAAGCAATTTACAGATTTAATGTGATCCCTATTAAAGCATTTCTGTCATACTTTAAAAACATGGCAAAATTAGTACTTCATTTTATATGGAAACAGAAAAAATCTCGAATAGCCAAGACATTACTCAGAAATAAAAACAAATTTGGAGGAATCACACTTCCAGACTTTAGACTAGACCATAAATCAATAGTGATCAAAATAGCATGGTACTGGCACAAAAATAAAGAAGTAGATGTATGGAACAGAATTGAAGACCAAGAGGTGAACCCAGACACTTATCATTTGATCTTTGACAAGCCTATCAAAAATACAAATTGGGGGTAAGATTCTCTGTTTAACAAATGGTGCTGGGTGAATTGGCTGGCGACCTGTAGAAGACTGAAACTGGATCCACACCTTTCTTCTCTAACAAAAATTGACTTTCAATGGCTAAAAGACTTGAACTTAAGACATGAAACTATAAAAATCCTTGGAGAGAGTGCAGAGGAAACACATGAAAAAATTGGCCTGGGAGAATACTTTATGAGAAGGACACCCTGGGCAATTGAAGCAACATCAAAAATACATTACTGGGATCTGATCAAATTAAAAAGCTTCTGCACTGCTAAGAACACACTAAGTAAAGCAAATAGATAGCCCTCCGAATGGGAGAGGATTTTTGCAAGTTATATTTCCAACAAAGGTCTAATAACCAGAATCCACAGAGAACTCAAACTTATTAATAAAAAAAAAACAAGTGATCCCATTTCATTGTGGGCAAGAGACATGAACAGAAGCTTCTCTGAAGAAGACAGGCACATGGTCCACAGACACATGAAAAAAAAAATGCTCATCATCTTTAGTATTAGAGAAATGCAAACCAAAACCACTCTGAGATACCATCTAACTCCAGTAAGAGTAGCCCACATCACAAAATCCCAAAACTACAGATGTTGACATGGATGTGGAGAAAAGGGAACACTTCTGTACTGCTGGTAGGAATGCAAGTTAGTACATTCCTTTTGGAAGGAAGTTTGGAGAACACTCAGGGATCTAATTGTAGACCTGCCGTTTGATCCTGCAATTCCTCTTCTTGGTGTACATCCAAAAGACCAAAAATCATTTTGCAACAAAGATATTTGCACCAGATTGTTCATTGCAGCTCTATTCATAATTGCCAAGTCATGGAAGAAGCCCAAGTGCTCATCGACCCATGAATGGATTAATAAATTATGGTATATGCATACCATGGAATACTATGCAGCATTAAAAAAATGGAGACTTCATCTCTTTTATGTTTACATGAATGAAACTGGAAAATATTCTTCTTAGTGAAGCATCTCAGGAATAGAAAAACAATATCCAATGTACTCAGTACTACTATGAAACCAATTTATAATCACTCACACTTTCATATGAAAAATGAAGCCTAGGATGAAGGAGGGAAGGGCAGCTCGAGGGGAAGGGAGAGGGGTGGGTCAATAGAGGGAGAGTTAATAGGGGGACCACACCTATGGAAGTACAAGTTGTATCTATCAGGTGTAGAACACAAATGTCTTAACACCGTAATTGGGTAAATGAGGTGAAAGCTATGTTGATTAGTAGGATGTAAGCACTCCAATTTGTATAAATAATCAACACATTGAATCCCACAATGGCATAAATGTATTCACGATCTATGTACAAATGACTTAATAAAAAAAATAAAAAAAAAAACCCTACAAGGAACACAGTATTAATGTCCTTATTTTGCAGATGACAAAATGGAGACATAAAGAAAGTGAGTCCTACCCAAGAGCCCACAGTTTGTATGTGGCAGAGTCTGACCTTCAGACCCATGTCTTAACTGTGACATGTTGCTTTTCATTCTACATTAATACAAGTTACTAAGGTCTAAGTCTATTTACTTTTTTAAATGGCATCATGTCATCATAGTACTTCATTTTTAAAAACATCTACATGATTTGGAAATTATTTTGCCTCTTAAATATTTCTGATTACTACATATTATGCTCACCAAAGAAAAACAGAGAAAAAAGTATCTCCAAGTGTATTGAATTTATTCAGGAATTAGAAATGAGGATGCCCAGCCATGGCAATCTGCATATGCATCTAAAGAGAGGAGGTTAAAGGGAAATTTTTAGTGGCTAAAGGAGAAGTTCATATAAACAGAATTCAACAGTTTTGGAGACTCAAAGCCAGAGTTTGCCTTGATTCATTGGTGGAGATGCTGTTACTTAGCAGGTGTTCTTTCCACTGCATCTTATCTGAATTGTTGAGTCTTAAAGAAGGAATTGCTTGTGGGTTATTTTAGAAAGTCCTTGAGGCAGTCTTTGCCTCAGACATGCAAATGTGAACTCTTGTTTGTTTGGGTCTGACAAAAAGTGATTTCATCCAGTATCTTCAACTTTTACAAAGACAAATGTGATCTAGATATTGGACCTTCGCCTGTAATATTTTGTATCACTGGACTAAGTACTTTTCAGAACTTACTTTTATTTAATTCTCACCCTAATTCTTTGCATTATTTTGATAATCTCATTTTGTAAATGAGGAAACTAAGGCCCAAAGTCAATAAGTAGCTATCCAGAAGTGGCATAGAGAAGAGGGGGCACAGGTGGGGTACAAGCTGGGACCTGGCCATGAAGTGTGTGCCCATAAGCACACACTGGTATCGCCACCAAATGCTAAATGTGCTCCATGTGTTTGTTTTCCAGAGACCAGATTGTAGAAGGTTGATGGATATACTAGTATTTGAAAAGCTCTTAGGGAGACGACTTGAGCCCAGACAAATCCTCAGATCTTTTGGTTATCTGGGGTTACATAGGACTAAACCAAATTGCTTAAGACCACAAATTTCCCTATGGTGCATCTTACAAGAGTACATGTAAAATTTACTAAATGTAGAATATATACGTGTTAACACAAAAACTAAGAAAATGCCATGAAGGCTATGTTAACCAGTTTGATGAAAATATTTCAAATTGTATATAAAACCAGTACATTGTACCCCACAATTGCATTAATGTACACAGCTATGATTTAATAAAAAATAAATAAATAAATAAATAAATAAATAAATAAATCAGAAAACTTTCAGACAATAATCCTCTACTTCAACCAAATACCACAAGTCAAATGATGGTCCTACCCCCATCTGTGTCAGCTGTGGCCAAGTAGGAGATTCAACTTCTACCCTCCACAGTCTTCCCACCCTGACAGGATGTCGGAGAAGACAAAGTGAGGAGACTGAATTTTATCTCCAGCAAACATAAGCCTCCACTTTCTTCCCCCCACCCTTGCCACTAAGGTCAGAGGATGACTAGCAGAGTCAGGGTTTTTACCACCCAGCAATGGTAATGAGTTTTCTCTCACAGTGTGACATCTGTGAAGGCCACATGGAGATCAGTGATGAAGCATGCCTACCCCTGAAAGCTGGTGAGGTCTCAGTGGAAACAGTAAAAAGATTAAACTCCTACTGCCTCCCAGAAAACATGAGGAGCCCTTCCCTCAGGTACCAGTAAGGCTGAGTTGGGAACCCGAATGTCTCTTCCCATCAGGAAGTACCAAGACAGTGCCTGTCTCTTCTTCTCCTATATCAGTGCCCCCCCCAAAAAAAAAAAAAAAATATCTAACTAAACCAGGAAATTTAAATAAGATCTACAGTTTCATAACAGAATACCTAAAATGCCCAAATTTCAATCAAAGGTCACTCACTAATCATACCAAGAACTAGGGAGCTCTCATAATGAATGAGGAAAGACAATCAACAGATGCCAACACAGAGATGTTGGACATAATAGAATTATTTGACAGAGTATTTAAGGCAGCCATCACAAATACATAAGCAATTATAAACATATTTAAATGAAAAATAGTGTCCCATTTGTTAACATTTTCAGCTATTTCTTTTCTTAGAGTTTCATAGTTCTCTTTATAGAGATCTTTCACGTTCTTTGTTAGATAAATTCCCAAATATTTCATCTTCTTTGGCACTACTGTGAATGGGATAGAGTCCATAACTGTTTTTTCAACTTCACTATTGTTGGTATATATAAAGGCTACTGATTTATGAATGTTGATTTTGTAACCTGAGACGCTGCTGTATTCCTTGATCACTTCTAAGAGTTTTGTAGTAGAGTCCCTAGTGTTTTCCAGATATACAATGATATTATCTGTGAAGAGTGAAAGTTTGATGTCTTCTGACCCTCTAAGGATACCCTTCATCGACTTTTCTTCTCTAATTGCTCATGGCTGGGAAAAATCAACATTGTTAAAATGTCTATACTACCCAAAGCAATATATAATTTCAACACAATCCCCATTAAAGCTCCACTGTCATACTTTAATGATCTTGAGAAAACAATACTTTGTTTTATATGGAATCAGAAAAAACCTCGAATAAATAAGACATTACTCAGAAATAAAAACAAAGCAGGAGGAATCACGCTACAAGACCTCAGACTATATTATAAATCAATAGTGATCAAAACAGCATGATATTGGCACAAAAATAGAGAAGTAGATGTCTGGAACAGAATAGAGAACCAAGAGATGAATCCAGCTATTTACCGTTATTTAATTTTTGACAAGCCAATTAAAAACATCAGTGGGGAAAAGATTCCCTAATTAACAAATGGTGCCAGGTGAACTGTCTGGCAACCTGCAGAAGACTAAGACTGGACCCACACCTTTCACCATTAACTAAGATAGACTCTCGTTGGATTAAAGATTTAAACCTAAGACATGAAACTGTAAAAATACTAGAGGAGAGTGCAGGGAAAACCCTTGAAGAAATCGGTCTGAGTGAGTATTTTATGAGGAGGATCCCCTGGGCAATTGAAGCAGCTTCAAAAATACATTACTGGGACTTGATCAAACTAAAAAGCTTCTGCACAGCCAAGAACACAGT
>CAUYPK010045859.1:0-98083 GCA_963574355.1 Loris lydekkerianus
CAGAAGTCCATGTGGGGTAGATAAGGTCTGGCCCAGAGTCCTGTTCACGTGGCTCAGGGGAGGGGTCTCTGGTCTCTCCAGTAAGGTCTTCCAGGGGAGCTCTTGACTGACCAGGGCACTGGCTTAGCCACGACTTCCCCCGTGGCCATGCTCTACGATGAGGCTTTGCCATGTGCCCAAATACTGAAAACAAGGCTGTTTCTCCTCAAGATCCCACATGAAGATCATATTGAACATAATTCTCTATGCCTCTGTGCTATGGGTTTATAAAGTGCACAGCAGGGAGGGGATACTGTGAAGGCAGTTTGTAGTGACTTAGATCTCTGGAAGGTACTTAATAGTGGCTGTTCTAGGTGGCCTCAAAGAAGTCAGGAGGCCATGCCAGAAAGAGCAAAACTCTGCGACCACTGAAGACTGACTTCTCCTGGTTTTGCCAGTTCTCAATGTTTCTTATACTCTTTGGGTCTGTTTCCTCATCTCTAAAATAGAAAATAGTGCTGTTCAGGGAATTAAATAAGATAAATGGGAATAAAGCAGCTATAAAATGCCTGGAACCCTTAATGAACAGTAAGGGAGTATTTGTCTTAGTTAATAATTGTCTTGTTCAAGGTCCTCTTAAGGACAAAGATGAGAGGTACTGATCTGACCTCCCAAGAAATGGAAAGTCCCAGTGGATCAGATAGGGTCACCTGTGTGCCTGCCCACTCCCTGCCTGGGCATCCTGTAGTAAGCCCTCCCCACAGAGAGAATTCACAGCCACAGAGGACACCAGTGTCCACTGACTGCATCAATCGACCTATCACCCCAAAGTGGAGTAAACAGATAGGGTTTATGAGACATTTGGGGAAAACCAAGCGCACAAAGGAGAAGAGCCAGTGTGAGTGAAAAGAATAACTGACCCTGCGGGACATAGAACAAAGGGGAAATTTTAAAATCTAATAAAAATGCTTAGAGGGACTTAAGAAGACAATATTTCCATAAAATAAGAACAGGCTTCTATGAAAAAGATGAATAGCACAAGAATTTTGATTGGACATTAAAAATGTGATTGCTAAAATTAAAATTCCGACAGAAGAAGTCATAGAAAAAAGCAAAGAAAAGCAAAGAACATACATTAAAAGGCAAAGAAATGAAAAAGGTGAGAGAAAAACTGAGTGACACGGATGGAATGGTCAGTCTAGCAATACTGATATCCATCTAATAGTTGACTCAGAGAACAAAGAAATTTGAGAGGAGGAAATTATCAAAGGAATAACAGAAGCAAACTCCCCACAGCTGAACTTAAGATACAGACCTTCAAAAGGACGGACCCACTGAGAATTGAACGGGGGGGGGGGGGGACGGGAGGGAAAAAGGCCCACAATTGTATCCTCTTGAAATTTCAAAACATCAAGGATAAAGAGAAGATTCTAAAAGCTCCCAGAGAGAAAAGACATGCTATCTAAAAAGGATCAGGAATCATTGTTGGCAGATTGGCATCATCAGCACTGGAAGGCAGTGAAGCAATTGCCTTCAACTTCCTGAGGGAAGACAATTTTGTACCGAGCAGCCTGTACCAAATAAAGACATTTTCAGACATGAAAGGGCACGGAAAATTACCTTCTTCCTGATTAAAGGAAAGGGAAGGGAAGTATCATCCAGCAAAACAGAAAAGGAATCTAAGAAAGAAGAGCTGGTCCAAAAACAGCAAGACTAAGCCAGGTATGTGACAACACAGGATTCCAGCAGGACACCTGGGACAACTGCATGAGAAACTGGGAGAGCATCCATTCGAGTTAGAAGAGAAAGTCCTCAAGAAGAGAGTTAATTCCATTCAACAAAAATAAGATTAAGAAGCTAGAAGATCTTAGGGACATGGTTGAAAAATGCATGCGTGCTGTTTCACGATACATTTTTAAGGCAGTTTTTGGATGAAGTTGAAATATATTCTTCTTAATAAAGTACCACAAAAATGGAGAAGCAAGAATCCAATGTACTCAATTCTGATTTGAGGACAATTGATGCGAATCCATGGTGGGGGAGGAGAAAGGGGGGAGTGGAAAAGGGAAGGAGGGAGGGAGGTGGGGCCCACACTGTGTGACACACCTCTTGGGGGTGGGACACTATTATTAAAGGGACTTTACCCAGCAAATGCAAGCAGTGTAACCTGGCTCTTTGTACCCTCAATGATTCCCCAACAATAAAAAAAAATTCTGGGTAAGACACCTTTCTAACCCAGGAAAGCATGGTTAAATAGTAAGCAAACTAAAATATGTCATGATTTTGAGTAATTAAAGGAAAGTGAAAAAAGAGAACTTTTGACTATGAAGCTCAAAATAATCTCCTTCAAACCACCTGGGTGAGGCACCTAGGCTAACATCTCACCTGTGGTGGTGTTCACTGGATCCTCTGCCATAGATAATAGTTCTATCGACAGAATGTTGAAAATGCTCTTTGTTCATTCTCACTTTTAGTGGATGAATAAAAATGTACAGTTATTAATTACAGCTATGGACTGTAATAAGGTAATTCATACAAGCCAGAAGTAACAGGATAGGATCAGAGAAATAGATTTTTTCCTTAGGGAGGGGACAAGAAAGGTGGTCTAATACTCTAATTGATGTAATTATATTATTTAAACTTTCAATTGTTTGTTTTTAGGTATGCATGCTTTGCTTTAAAAACTTTTAAGAAAACAATGCCATATTAAACATCTGAAGATATATTGCAGGCTATCTTAGGCCTATAAGAATTCACCACCATTTCCGTTCTGTACCTTTTGTTACATTTTTATTTATTTGCTGTTTTCCAAAGACTGCAATTCTGAATTGCTCAATATATCTTCTCAGCTGAAAATGTCAATGTATTTATGTAATGAAAATGCCAATATGTATGTATATATCCAGAATTAGCATAGAAATGATTAAGGCAGTTCAGTGCTGATCAATAATCATATTTGATTTGGATTTTTAATTTGCTTTTCTCAACCATCTTGTACTTTGATATTTATTACCGCCCAAGGAGATTCTGGCCTCAACTAAATAGAGGTTGCTTGAGGAAATTCATAATCTAGCGATTGAATTCAAGTAGTGTTGCTTGCAGAATAACAATACAGAATTAGGGTTTGCAGAATGAACAGAAACTCAGTAAATGGGAGCGGAGCCCTTAAGAAAAGGTCTCTTACTACCTTGAACACAATGAAACAAACATCACTGAATGGCAGCCCCCAGCTATAAAAACTTTATGTTTCAAGTGTAGGGTCAGAGTCCTCTTTCAAATGTACGAAGCAATTTGATCAAAAAATGTATTTTGACATGTATGGTTTCATGAAGACCTGAGTTTTTCAAACCCCAGGGTTCAGAAGGATGACGCAGTGTCTTGAAACATCCTCTGTATTCCACATTTTGTGTGCAGCTGCAGGGCTGCTTGGGTGTTCCAAGAAACAGAGAGGTGGGCCTGGGCCAACCTCCAGGGAGCCCAGATGCTGGCTGCTGGCTGTCTCCACATCCACACTGAGCGCCTGGTCACAGCCTTCTGTTGGCACAGTTAGTGGCCCCGAGGAGACAGTTGACATCAGAACAAGCCTCATCCCTCCCTCTGTGCTCACCATAGAGGACTCAGAGGATGGGTTCAGAACCTTCTCTCTGTTTTCAGAGTTGCTAAGGAAAACTGCACCCTGCTTTACTTCTTACTAATTAAAATAAAATGGATTTTTCCAGGACAAGTGGCCTGAGCTTTCATTATGATGCATAATAATCACCCACATGACAACAGCATCTTTCATCTTGATGGGCTGGCCGGGTGGTCCCTGGCCTGTTCCTCCTCAGAAGAGAGGGAAGGCCTCGACTCCTACAGTCATTAAGTCAATTATAGACACTGGGTGTTCTAGGGATGGTGGGAAGCAGCTTCTCTTACAGCATAAGGATCTGTGAGCAATCAAAAATAAGAGTGTTCTGGGAGAAGATTAGAAAAGCCAAATTCTGGGTACCACAAGTGCCGTGACTACCATCATGCAAAAATACGCAGCCCGGAGGCAAACAGCAAAGAAAAGGTGCAGAGATAGAGGGGGCCTTGCTGTCAGAGGTTTGAGAATCCCTGGTCATTATTTTCCTCTTTTTTCCAAATTTTCTCGTAATCCCCTGGAAAGAGGAACTTTTAGGGCTACAATTTAGTTATTTGCATTTAACTGATGTTTTCCCTGTGCCTTGCGCTTTTTATCATTTGAAACTAGATGAGTGATAGCTCTCTGCAGGATGAGAGGATATACCCAGGGCCACACTGCCTGGGTGCAACCCTTCTACTTTTCTCTCCTATCCTCCCTGCAAGGGGAGAACACCCTAACCACCAACAGATCCAGGCTCAGTGAAAAGCACTCTTTCCTTGCCAGGTACTTGCCCTTTTTCTCAAAAAATAACATCCCCTCCCATCCCTGGGGAAATTTTCCGTGCATTAAAGAGTCCAGATCAGCCAGGCAGAGGTCCTTGAAGTCACAGGTCTGGGGAGCCTGGCCCCCCAACAGCTGCCCCCATTCCTACCTCCTGAGCAGCCCTGCCCTAACACTTCCCACTGGCTCCACCTATTCCCGCCAAGGCTGCAGGAGAACAGCCCCTTCCAACCTCCCCCACCAGCCTGGGCTGTGCTATCATCTCTGTACCTCTGGTATCTCCTCATTGTGTGTGTGCCCGAGAGCTATGCAGGGAGCACAAAGGCCCCGGGGGTCTCCCTTCAGCTCACCTACAGTGTCTTGTTCAGGGTGTCTGCGGTAGCCCCTCCATAAAAATTCATGATACACACAGCCCCTGCCAGACCAGACAGGCAGAAGCCAGCTCCAAATGATTTTCCTGCTTCAGGTGTTGGGGCAAAAAATGTAGCCAGTGAGCAAGTGGCCAGCCTGCCCTGCCTGCCTTCTTGTGGAGGTGCTGTGAGTGGAAGACGAAAGATGTATAATTCAGGGATGAATTATATGAGGTCTCAGCACCTCTGGTTTGGCACAGGCACAGTTTTCTTTTCTTTGACTCCAAACTAGGTTTGCTCCTGTCCCTTTTCTGTGCCAGCCTCTAGCACCATCTAAGCTCCACTGTCCTTTTGGCCAGTAGGACCCAACCGCCCTCCCCTGGCACCCCTGCAGCCCCTCTCTCCAGCCACATGGGCGTCCTGCACCTGTTTCCCTCTTACCATTCCCGGACTTCAAATGACATCACCACAGACCCTCCTGTTGGATATCCCTGGTCAATCTCCTTCCTGCCACTTGTTGCCTGGTCCTGGTTCCCTATCAATTCCTAGAGACTCCTGTGGACCCATGTCTGTGTGAGTGCCATGCAAGCTGCCAAAGCTGGAATTGAGATGGCTCAGACCTCAGGGAGATCACACAGTACGTTGTGGGTGCCTTGAGTTAGTGCTGGAGCAGGGTCTAGGTCTGGGGGAGAGGTCCTTGAAGTGACAGGTCTGGGGAGCCAGCTCTCTTTCAGGTCAGACAGGAAAGGGTTGACTGCAATATAGGACGACCTCAGATATGTCAGTAAGATAGAGACTGTTACTGTTTCCTTGCTTCATAGATGAGGACACTGAGGTTCAGAGAGGTAAAGTGACTTATCTAAGGTCACAGAGCTTGTAAGTGGCATGTCCAGGATTGGCATCTAGGGTTTCCTAGAAGAAAAATGCTTCAGGGTGGTCCTGGAATGACAGGTGGGGGATATGGAGGAGCAGAGAACAGAACACTGGGGCAGGGGGGAGACGTGCAGTGAGGTGACAGGACGCAGATTTTGTGCAGAGACACTGGAAAACAGATATTCTCCCCTCACTGATAAGCACAAGAGAGAAGGGAGAAGGGTTTCTCCCGCAGGTCTCCATGAGTCTCCCTCACTCTGCTGCTCCCTTATCCACACTCACCTACACCCATATGGGGCTGGGCAGGGGCCCCTGGGACCCCAAGCACGGAAAATGCTGGGAGAGGCTGTGTTTTCTGGGCTCTAAGAGCCTGATCCACATCCCGCAGGAAGCTGCTCAGGTTACGGACAGTCAGGCCCTGCTGCAGACCTTCAGTGGTAACGTGACTGTGTCAGAATTCCTGCACACACTTCTCACCTTCCCCTGTCATAGTTTAGGAGAGAGGTCTTAGCTGCAGGAGCTGTCCGGAGCACTCTCCTAAGGCCTGGTTTCTCCAGCTGTGTGACAGGCACCAAGTGGGCTGCTGGCCCGGCTCCACGTGTGACTTCAGAGGACCTTCAGGCACCACGGGCCTGGACCAAGGAGGGCTTCTGCAGCCTGGCTGTGGCTCCACCCACCCCAAGAGCTTTTGAAAATAGAGTCCTGGGCACCCTGTGGAGAGGGCTTCCAGCTGTCTCGGTGCAGACTGCATGTTCTCGTTGAGTTATCTGAGTGAATTATTTTATTCCTTTTTTATGTTCTGAGCAAACCCACATCATCGTTTTATTAATGTGTTTGCAATTACTGCATAATGATTTCCAGTTTAGTGTGGCCTGTGATAAGAGCGCGCTTAATCAAATATCTGCATGATGGGCCTTTGAGTTCTCTGAGGCCAGAAGCTTTTCCCATGAATTAAGCTTCAAAGAAATGGGCTTAGGCTCATCTACACCTGTATTTTTATGCTTTTATGGCTCCTCTGCCTTTTCCTGGTGTCTTTAGAGATACTAGAAATGTGATGCGGGGCTGAGGTGTTTATTAATGAATGTTCAGAGAATGGGTGTATATTGGTCACCACAAAATTACTAAGTGGCTGCCTTGATGTTGGACACTTTATGTTCCCATTATAGTCCATCATGAGTGCCCCCCACAGTGCCCCCAAGAAGAGGGTCATTCAGCCTGGGCCATGTGGACTCCCTGGGACCAGGCCCCAAGGTGTTTGCTCTGGAGAGATTGACTCCCACCTTCCAAACACCCACATTCACCCCACACCCCCAAGTGTCTGACCCATCCACTGCAGGGAGTTTCTCTGCCTGCTGAGGAGCCAGGACAGGCCTTAGGCCACTTGAGGCCTTGACTCCAATAGCAGCCTCTGGAATGGAGACTATCAGCCCCACTTGACAGGTGAGGAAATGAGCTCAGGGACATGACCTGAGCTTCTGGTGAGCAAGCACGTGGGGGACTCTCCTTCCCCATTATCCCAGAGCACTCAGGAGGCAGAAATGACCTGACCCAGGACTAACTGGCTGGGGACGGGCAGGATGTGGAGGCAATGCCAGGCATGTGGTTTGGCCATCAGGGGGCTTAGGTGGAGGGACCACTGGCTGAGGAGGGGTTGCAAAGGAAGGAGAGGTCTTCATGGTTAGTTCCATTTGGCCACATTTTGTTTAGGGGGCCTGTGGGACAGTGTAGGGAAATGCCAGGCCAGGGCCAGGGTGTGACATCTGGAGCTCAGAAGAGGACCGCGGGCTGGGCAATGAGTAGACACTGCTCCATCTTTCCCTGCACCAGCTCTTGATTGAGGGAGCTGGTGTCCACAGGGGAGCAGATGGAAGTTTCTATTCAGTTTGTGTCACCCTGGATCCCCAAAGAACCAGAGAACCCAGAAAGGCAGTGGGGCAGGACAAACAGCCAGACACCTTTGATGATGACCAGGTGTGAAGGGGCTTGAAAACAGGTGGGAAGAGGAGGGTGGCAGAAGGCCAGCCCAGGGGCTACACTTGGGTCCTGCCCACGAGAGACAATCCAGACTCGGCGCCCATAGTTCAGTGGTTAGGGCGCCAGACACATATACTGAGGCAGGCGGGTCCAAACCTGGCCCTGGCCTGCTAAACAACAATGACAACTGTGACAACAACAAAAAAAAAAAAAAAAAAAAAAATAGCCAGGCATTGTGGCAGGCATCTGTAGTCCCAGCTATTTGGGAGGCTGAATCAAGAAAATCACTTAAGCCCAAGAGTTTGAGGTTGCTATGAGCTGTGATGCCACGGCACTCTACCCAGGGCAACATAGTTAAGACTCTGTCTCAAAAAAGAGAGAGAGACCATCCAGAAGTGCACGCTGGCATAAGCAGGTCAGTGCACCCCTCCAGCGCTTCCAGAAACAGAGAGACAGGTGTAAGGGAACACACCTGGGGGCCGGTCAGGGCTAGGGCCTGTGAGTGGCCTGAGTCAGCTTCACGCTCTGCCTGAGGCAGGCAGGACACACTGGTCACTGGCTCCAGCTCAGGCTCCACTCCCAAGTTCTCCACCCAAATAGCCACCTGCCAACCAGAAGTCCCCCACAAGTGACCTGGGAGCCTTACATATGCACTCAGGGAGCCAGGCTCACCCGTATACATCCTCACAAAACTCCCCTGCCCATACCCTTCGCACACCGAACCACCAAACACCCATATCTAAGGCCACACAATGTAACTGAATTAGAGGCAAGAGCCATGACCACTTTCAAAACTTACTGTCCATTTCTTCAAACAGTATTCTCCAAAATGCTCACTACCTATCCCCTTAAAAGCCAAATCAACTTCACTGAATTGGCTGACCTTGGAAAAGATGCTTCTCCAGCTCTCCTGTTTGCTTTCCAATGAGTGGAACAACTATCCTTAGCTGTCTGGCTCATCCTAAAAGCTCTGAGAGGTGTGCAGAGTCGACTGTGTAACATCCAGCCTGAAACTTGGGGACACAAGCTAGGAAAAGAAATGGGTGACATTTCAAATGTAATTATTGCTGGCGCTCCCATTTGGCAGCCCAGCTTTGAAGCCAGCCGACTCCCTCATTTTATATTTACTTTTAGTCCCATGCTATTTTCTGTGATCCATTAGCTCTGCGAAGTCATTTAAAAGCAATAATCACAGCCGTTTGCTCAGGTGGATGCAATCCAGATAAGTGGACCCAGATCCACTCCTTGAAGATGTTCAGGCTCCCATTCAGCTCTAATGCACCCCAATTAAACAAGCAGAGCCAGCCACCATCATGAGTGCTACCTATCCTTTTAAAAACTAGGTAAAGTGTGGGCACAATTAGTTGCAGAGGACTCTTTAAGGCCCACTTCTTTGTTGGAGATGTAACTTTGGCTTTGTCATCTGAGTTATAAGGTTCAAGAAACCCCTGCCTAGGATTCAAGCATGACTTCCCTCCATGGTTTGCCTGGGCATCCTGGTGCAGGCTGTCCAGATGTGCCCACCCCAGCCACATGCTTGCAGGCTAAAGGCTCTGTACCCCCTTCAGTACAGGCCTGTGCTTAATTGCCAGAGGTGCCCTGGTGTGGCTCCCCAAGACGGGCATGCTGCTGTAATAGGGAGAATCATCCATTATTCCTTCAGTGGCCATGCGTCTTGAGCACGTACTGTGTGCCAGGCCTCTGCTTGCCCCTCCCAGATCTGAAGAGGCCTGGGAAGATGCGGGCACAGCCCCTGTCCTGGTGTGCACACAATATGGCTATAGAAATGGGGCTCACTCACTTTACTGGGGAGTCAGTAAAGGCTCTAGGGATGATGAAGGACCTGAATGGCTCAGAGAAAGTGCGGGGTATACAGGGTCAGGGATACAGAGGGCCTTGAGACAAGACTGACCGTATGGTTGTTGATGGAGACACCAGGAAAAGATAGTTGAAGAGAGACGTGGGAGTCTTGATACCAAGTCTAGACAGTGACTTCATCAGTGTGCATCTCAGCCCTGCACGAAGCTGCTGGTGCAGGTCATGGCATCCATGACATCATTCCTTCCTTTCCTGCCCTAAAAGAAGAGGGTACAGCAGTCACAGCACTCAGGCTGCCTGCCCAGGGGCTACCCAGAGAAAGAGTGAGGGTTGAAAATTTATCCTGGAGGGGACAATAAAGCCAGCTTAGCTGTACCTCTTCTGGTGTCCTGGGGTGTGAGCATCTGGAGAGCAGGGCCCGAGCCTTGTCCCTTCTCTATTCCATGGCCTGGCCTAGTCTGGGCTCACCGTCACACATCTGTGCAGCTGCGGGTCAGTGCATGCCTGTGAGTGCTGGGACTGCTGGGGGCTGACTGCTCCTCCCTCCTACCCCCACCACGGGGCCCTCCAGATGAGTGGCTGGGGTTCAGAGCTCTTGCCTGGTGCCTCTGTGGCCTGCATTCAGCCTGGGATCAAGATTTTCAGGTGGTAATTCCTGTGCTCATGAATTCACAGAGCAGGGTAAGCTGAGGGGCTGCCTATCTCTGCCAGGCGAGACCTTTGAGTGGTTATAAATTACCTCTGCTGTGGAGTAAGCTGCTCCCTCTGCTTCCTCAGAGTAAACTATCTGAAAGCTGGGAGCAATTAGTTCATCCCCAAACAGTTGCCGAGCACCCCTGTGGGCATGGGGATGTGATAACTGCAGAAGGTAAAACACAACCCAGATCGAGGCAGAATCTTACCACACCCAGAAGTGCCCTCATCATGTCCCATTCAAGTCCCCCCGAAGCACAGCCACTATTCAGGTAGTCTTTTGAAAAAGGAGAGGACAAGACAAGCCAGGAAGCTAAACCCAACACCACTGCCTGGAGGAGTCCCCAGGAAGAGGGGAACCTAGGAAGAGAGCAGAGGCCGAGGGTGAAGCAAAGTTCTGGTACATGCGGCCGTGTGCGCTGGCTGTGATGTGGAGGCTGCACTCAGGACATGAAGCAGCCACCTGGGGATTTCACAGGGCAGGTTGCAATGTCAGCTCGGAGCTTGGGCCATTTCTAGACTCTACATGTGAAGGAGAGACTCTTTAAGGAAAGCAATGTGAATTACTAGTGGGGTAGACAGAAGACATCACCTGTTGGCTCCCAGGCTTCCTCCAGCCATGGTGATGCTTTGGAACCTGGACGGGGCTGAGCCTTCCAACTCCCCGGAGGTCAAATGTGGACACTAAAGCTCCCTGTTGCCTCACGCTGGAGTCAGGCTCACACCACCCTTCCCAAGAGCAACTGTGCTCTGGCAATTCTGTCTTAGGACCCTGAGGAGAGTCTGCAACATGGACCTCCCTGGATTTTCTTCCCCTCACTCTCAGGCACTGGCCTCCATCTGCCCCAGGAGGCCCTGCCCCATGTGCAGGTCAGCCCCTACCTTACGTGGAAATGCCCTAACTTGGCACAGATCTACTTCCCCTGAAGGAACACTTGCCCAGGGAATTAGCTACAAGTCATTCCTCTCACTTAAAAGAGCTGGAAATCCCCATCTTTGTGTCTCCTACTTTTCCCAGCACTGAATACGATGACCAGCCCAGATGCCTGTGTCTCTGAGCCAAGGCTGCTGGTAGGAAAAGGCAGGATGTGCCAGGGTCTTAGTGATAATAAGATTTACCCAGTAAAAGGCCATCACACCCAGGCAGGGTTTCAACATTGTCCTCATACTATAGAAAATCCTGTCCTCTCCCATCACAGTAAGAGCAAGGAGCCTGGAATTAAAAGGGAAGGAAGAAACGCTGGGGCAGAAAATGCCAGGCCGGTGATAGCCTGGCTTCCTCACCACCACCATGGATCCCTGGCAAGATCTCTTACTGTTCCTTGGCCTTGGTTTCCTAACAGCAAATGAGGGGTCTGGACTGCACCCTTGTAAAACCTTTATCCCTGCTCTTGAGATCTGTGGCCTGTAATCTGTGGTGGGCTGGCTGCGTAGGAGCCTCCAAGAGATTAGATGGGCTGCTAGGATGAGACTGGGGCTGAGCTGCTGGCACAGGACCAGGGTCACCAGAATGCACACCCACATCTGCACCTGTGTGTGTGAGAGAAGGGGGGAGAACATCTACATGTATGAGGACTTACTTCTTCTTGTGTCCTCTCTATACCTTATCCTGCCCTGGGTGCCATGGGCCTCCAAAAGAAATGAAAGGAAGTTTCCTACCCCGTCCAGGATACTGTACTCATCAAACAGAGCACCATTAATTGGAAAAACAAAAATCAAGATGAGAGCTTAACTGACGGCTCTTTTTTTATCAGGTGCCATCAGCATCATCAAGTGGCAATTCTGAGAAATTGCCAGGTGATTTCTCAGATGGCATTTGCTCTACTACATGGAAAGTTCTTTATGAAGTTTTTAACCACATTTCAAAGCCCAACTCAAAAGAAAACAGGTAAACCTAACCTGGACAACATATGCCCATTCTGTGACACGTGGGCTGCACTGTATCCACAGGATTCCGGGTGCACCTGGAATCTCAGGTGTGCAGAGCCTCAGGCTACAGGGCTTTACCTCTCCAGCCCCAGGAGTGCTGTGGACACGCTTCTTTCAGAGGCTCCAGCCCCTCTCACTCCTGCTTCCTGTGGGTCCTGAATCCTTTCAAAGCATCTGAATCAGTGGCTCTCAACTTTCCTAATGCTGTGATGTATTTTCATTGTTACAAAGGGGTCGCAGGTTGAGAATCGCTGAATTCTGAATCCATTCCCAGGCCAGACAAGGGAGTGAGGAGTCCATTCTTGGGCTTAGGGTAATATGGAGGGCAAAGAGAAAGCCGAAAGGATTTCTCAGTGTGAGAATCTTGTAAGAGTCAACACATCGGCAAAATCCCACCTGGCTGCTGCTTCAGCAGTGTTCAGGGAGTGCGCAGCCCAGATGCCTCACAGCAGAGATGTATCTGGAATGCCCCCACCTGCAGGAGGAGGAGGGCTTGCCAAGTGCTGGAAGGAGCCACAGCTGGCCTGCTCCCTGCCCCACTGTTGCCAGCCCAGCTACTCTCTTCATAGACCCTGCATTCTGGGCACCAGCCAAAGACTCCGACTTTCACAGACACCGGGGTTTCTGCAGCTCCCTCTACAGGCTGCCCAAATCTCAGTAAGGTTCCGAGGTACATCACTCCCAGAGCAGCCACGCAGGGGAGCGGCAAGGAGAGCCTTCTCCTCCTCCTCCCAGCGCTAAGCCCTGGAAATATTCCCAAACTCTCCCAAAAGGCCGGTGTTCTCTTTCAGAGTTGTTGTGCATTTTTGTTTTGTTTTGACCTGGGATTTACTGTCAGTCGTCCAAGTCATCCAAGAGAGGTTCAGATAAATCTCCAAATCTCAGGAAGTTCTCTGAGTCATCCCAGGTCTAAAACCCTCTGTTCAGGTCATTGTTTGCAGAAATGCCATTTCCCGCTGAGCCCGTGAAGGGCATGAATCCCTGGCTTACAGCAGCCTGGGTTTCTGAGACCATTCGGAGGCAGTTCCCCTCTAACACCTGTCCTTCTAAAGTCAAGGTCCCCACAAGCCCAGCGAAGCCGTTACAGGTGGAATGTGCCCTGCATAACATTTGGGGGAGCCTTCCTGAGGCCGTGGCTCAGCGACATTGATTTGTAGTACATGCACCCCTCATGCCAGAGGACGAGAATTTCTGCTTATTGCCTTTCAAATCCAGTGGCTCTGGCTCAGCTCAAAAGCTGAAGATTACGGCATCTGAGCAAACACCGTGAGACAACACGGAGAAGAGAAAAATACTGCAGGCCTCTGAGCCAGCTGCTCAGAATCCTCCCTGCCCAAGTCCCTCCCTCACCTGCTGGCCCAGAGTGTGTGTGCCCTGCCTAGGGGCTGTCCTGGAAGAAGGGAGACAGGAAAGAGCCCAATTCTGGAGGAAGGCAGACCAGACGGCAGAGAGGGAGGGGGCCCTGACACTACCCCGGGGGGCTTCCTCTCTCTGCCCCAGCACAGAGTGAAGCCTCTTCCCCAGGGGCTGCTGTCACTGCCTTCCTAGAGGACGGGAAGCTCCGTGGCCCAAGGGCATGAGGCTACACCCCCTGCCTCCCCATGTTTGGCCTTTACGTAGGTGGGGCTCACACACAGGTGCACATGTGTATCCACAGCCTATCCACGAGGGGCACACTCACATGTCACCACATGCACATGTACTCCACTATTCCCACTGCACTTTAAAAATCACAGTTCCCAGGAGGGTGAAGAGAAGCAAGGCCACAGATTCAAGTTGCTCATGTAAATCACTTAATAGCCGATCTTTTGTGAAGCCCCCTTTATTATCTTGAAATGAATACATGTCTTATCAAAAACTGTGATATAAAAGAGAAATGCCAAAAAAGTGATGGATATAAAATGCCTTTCAATATTTGAATATTTGAGCACCAACTACACTCTTAGTGGCCAGACAGACTTCAGCACCCACATGTGGTCCCTGGGAACACGAACAGCTGCAGATAGGAGCTGTTGCAGGTGTGCTATGTTGACAGTTCAAGTACGAAGTGTCACTTTTCTTGGAGATGGGATTCTCCAAAATGGTGAATGATTGTTCATAATGTGGTAAACAAAATTTACAAAATTGAAAGCATAGGTGCATCCTTGGAGAGTCCTTGCCTAACGCTGCGGGGAAATGCTGTGTGTGTAACACAGTAGGAGATCCTAGACTCGAATAACAGCAACCAGATGTGTTATTTCCATGGCCGGAAAACTCAGATCAGAGGACAGGCCAGCAAACGTTATGTGCAGGATGGTACCACAAGGAGTTGTATTCCTGCTGGCCCCACCCACTAAGCCAGTAAAGCTCCCAATCATTGTGACAACCAAAAATACCCCTACAACATTCCAAAATGCCTCTTAGGGACAGCACTGCTCTTCTGGAGACCATTTACACAGACTCCTTGCATGTGTATTGAGTCCACGCTTAAATAAGTGCTCACTTCGCCTGACCCATAGCCTCACTCTGGAGCCAGCAGTCTTTATCTCAGCCACTCAAGGAGGTAGCAGGACCCCCGACCCTGCTGTTTCTCTGCCGATGTGCCCAGCACTCAGCCCAGTGGCCACTCAGAGACCACAGCAGCTCGAAGCTCACAGCAGCTACATTGCAGGACATGGCTGACACCTGAGCAGCTAAGTTATCACCATGTGACCAACAGGTGTCTCCCTCAGTTAGATGTTAGGGGGACTACAACCTCTCAGGGAATTCTCAGGAACAAACTTCATAGAGTTAAATGAGAGGTGGGAATTTGCCTTGCCCTCTCATCCTGCTGCCACTCCGACTTCTCCATCTGGTGGCCACGCCCTGGCCTGGCACTGCAGCCTTTTCTCTGGGTGTGGGTGAGGAGCAGGGCGAGCAGGGGTCTGAGCCTGTGGACAGGGCCATAGGAGAGCCATAGTCCCATCTCCCAAAAGGAATTGGTGACTCTTAAGGGAACATAGGAGCGTGGAGACTTTCTACTAACACAATAGTAAAAACTAAAACTCTTATATTGCCAAGAGGGCCTTAGGATTTATTCAAGTTTTCAAAAGTTACTCTTTCACTCTGAGGCCACCTGATAGATGTGCCAGTCAACCATAAAAAGTATGTGTGGATCCCTCTCCCAGGAATCCAACCAATTTTGCTTTCTCTAATAGGAATAAAAGAGAGGATTGTAAATGTCAAACTGGCAGATTGTGTAGCAACATCAATTGAACCAGGCATTTATGAGCAAATGTACCATTTATCTAACAAAGGTCTGGGTAGTTTTGTTAATTTAAATTACCTGATGCTGGCACACAAATTGAGCTGAGGTTGCCTCTGTGAATTCAGGTGCCAGTGGTTGGAGTGGGCATGGTCTGCACTGTTCAGTGCAACTGGGGAATGAGAAACAGGTCTGCAAGGCTGGGTACATGGAACTGGGCTTGAAGGCCATGTATAGCCTTAAACATGTGGTCCCAAAGTGGGCCTTGTACCTTCAACCTAGAATATTCAAAATTAGCTGGGATAATAAATACAGACACTCCAGGGAAAAGACAGATGGAAATTGAACAAGACTCCCTTTGTGTCCTTGGAGGGATGAGGGGCTACATCCAGAAGGACTCAGTCACATCTAAGAAGCAGGCACTACAGCTTAATGTCCCCCAGCCACCCCTTGGCTGCCAGAGTGCCCATATGCCACAAACCTGCGTAGGATCCCAGGACATGGCACAGCCAAATGCCAGCAGGTGACCTTTAAGAGAAGAAACTCAGCTGTACACCCAGCCGACCCTGTGATGTCATCCACTCTGCATAGCAAGAGAGAGAACCCAGGCCTGAATCCAGGCCCTCCTCTCCCTGTAGCCCTTAGGCTGGCCTCTGCCACTAGAGGGACCAGCACATTCATGCTGGGCAGGGAAGCAGCTTGGCTCTGCCTCTGAGTCTTGGCTAAGGGGCAGGCCCCCTCCTGCTCTTGCCCAGGTCCTCTTCTTGACCCAATCCCTCATAGGTGTCCTTTCCAGGCCCCTCCTGGGAGCCAGTCAGCTCTCAAGCTGAGTGAACCCTTCAGGGGTTGTGGGGCAGGTAAGCATATTTGCTAACAGGCTGTGCTTCCCAAAGTATGGTCAGCAGACTGTCTGTGCCAGAATCACCAGAGACTCCGTTAAAATGCAGCTTTCCAGGCCTCATCCCGTACTTATTGTTACAAACCCTTTGGAAGTAAGACCCAGAATTTGCATTTTTAATCAGAGTCTCAAGTGACTGTGATACAGACCACAATTGGAGAACCTGCTAGCACAGTTTTTATCAGGCTTTTTAATCTCACAGCACACTTGAACCTAGAGTTAAACTTCCATGGTATACTTAAATTATGCTGATCAAAAGAAAAATTTTTTTTAAAAAAAGAATATATTTACTGTGCTTTGAACTTCTTTTGAAAATAATTTAATTGATGATCTTTAAAAATTTTTCTCAGCACACCTAAGATCCTCTCGCAATGAACAGCACCAGTTGAAAAATCACTGAGTTAGAGGTTTCTCCCACAGCTACTTTCCCTAAACAGAGCAGCTGTCCTCTACCTTGGCTCTTCCTCAGACAGGCCTGTCATGGGATTCCTCTGGGAAAACTGAGTTAACAGGTCCTTCTTTGAGTTTTCTTGAGGCCCCATGTCATGTGGTTGAAGAAATACAGACCAGAAACAAGAGACAGGGTTCTAATCCTGGACCTGCCACTAGGCAGCTCCGTGGTCTGTCCATGCCCCTCCTCCAGCCTGGGCCTCAGTTTTGCCATCTGTCTAATGAGTGCATTTGGTTCATTGCTGGCTAAGGGCAATGAGTGATGGAGGGACAAGAAGCAGACCAAGCTTCTCTTGGCCTGTGGGCAGGTAGCAGTGCCTGGTGGATGTATGTATACTTGGGTCCCTGTGGCCGTGTTCTGTAAGAGGGCAGCTATTTACCCAAGAAACGCAAAGATGTGAGGAACACAGTCCTTTCCTTTGGGAAGTTCAGTGCAGGAGACAGGACACAAGCTCCCAAGGTTTACAGAGCCAAGGTCCAGAGTGTGTGGCTTGGAGGGAATAGACAGCTCCCTGGAGCTGGCATGAAAGTCAGATTTGAGGAAAGGACCTTTCAGGAGAGTGGCTTTCTGGCAGGCAATGGGAAGTCAGTGGAGCCAGACTGGGAGGGCCCTCAAGGGACTCCAGCTTCGGCCAATGGCAGGCATCAACACCTCTGCATGGTGCTATGTGGAAGGGACAATGTCCCATTCACTTGGAAGCCACAGGCCCTGGGGACAGCAGGCACTGGGTTACCAGGTGGCATGACTGTGTTTGTTTGGGGACTGTGAGACAACTGTATCCTCTGTGTTTAAGGATGTCCTGGAATTTTCAGAATTTTGTGACTCAGTCAACACTGTCAGTGAAACTTCATCGTGTAAGCTGAAATGTATCCTAAAGATAAATCCATTGGTTTTGGCATTTATTGTTAATCGAATTTTCCCAGAAATGGCAGCAGAAACATTGTTAATGTTCATGAATTTACATCAAGTTAAACATCTGTTCCTCGTAAGCTAAACTCCAGCAAAGTTATAACGGCTCATAAATTAGATCTGGGAGTAAAATGCTTCTTGCTCTTTGCACAGCTTAGCAGTTTCAAAATAGACCTCAGAATGACACATCGCAACTGAGGCCCGTGTAACGAAACCACATGCAACTGCAACGTCAGTGCCAGACAATTAAGCCAAGTGTTTGCTTTGGTGGTGAAGATCACAGCTTTGCTGGGGCAGCATGTGACATTACTTATCAGGTTGGCTGGGGATAATGCAGGAACCAGTGTCTCTAATGTTTGCAGGGAGTGGGGGCTCCCATGGGTCCCACCATGAACAGACCCAACATCTGCTATGAGGGTAAGGGCACATCCTGTCTCCCCCAGGGCCTCTCTGGGGGTTTCTTCGGTGACATTCTGGGGATCTGAGCTCTGGCTACACTGCCAAGCTGAACAGGGGCTGGAGCCTGGCGAGCGTTGGCTGGCTGCTAGGAATGTTTGGAAAGACAGATATCCCACCCCACTTGTTAGCTTATTAGGGCAGACCCCCAGCCCCTGCTCCCTGACAAAGGGGATTTGCTTCCATAAATGGCAATGAGCTCTTTCTTGGTGCTGAGCTATCTTCATCCTGCCTTTCCCTCTCTAGTAAAGTAAAGACTCTGTAAGGGGGAACTCCTGAGTGCAGGGTGACCACAGTGAGGAAAAGTTCAACTCCCTGGAGGTCATCAGGGGTAGGCTCTTCACAGAGGCCTTGGGATTCACCCCTCTACCCTAACCTTGTATTCTGCCAGTGTATGAAGCTGTCCCCAAGAGGACAGAGGCCCCCAGGGTCAGCTCTATGCTCATTTACTGATCAGAGCCCAGGCAAAGGATCATTCCCTCCCCAAAGGTGTGCCATGGCCAAAATCACCCTCAGGCCTCCTGCCCTGGGCTGCTGTTTCAAGCATAGCACCCCTTCCCTAGCCTCTTTGCAAGGCTGTTCAGGGCTGTGCTGATCAGCCATGATAGAAGAAGAGGGCAGACGCTTTCATCTTCCTCCTCTCTAGAGGGTTCCCAGGGAGCTACCTTGTGCCCACCAGAGGCAGCTTAAGGAAGACATTCCTATGCAACCACAGCCCCTCTGTGCAGACCACCTTGCCGCCATCCCCAGCTTGGAGTTCACTTTGTGGGGCCAGCTTTGCAGGTTTTCAGGTGCCCCCACTGGGCAAGGTAAAGCCTCTGGTCCCTGGCAAGCCTTGGAAGGTGACAGTTTTAGTGAGCATGGCTATACATACCATGTTCATGAGCTATGCCCTGACCCATGCCCTACACAGCCACCACCACCCCCACTCCCCAAGGAGCTGACACAGGCTCCCAGACCTTCCAGAGTTCCAGACCTTGGTCACTGTGGCTCAGAGTAGCTTAGATTGGCCTCTTCTTAGGACAGGGCTCAGCCACTCTGCATAGTTGTATAGTCGATGGACTTTCAATGAGCACCTTCTACGTGTGGGTGCTGTCTGGACCAGGTGCTGAGGTGTACCCGCAAACAAGGCCAGTCCCTGCCCCAGAGGAGCTCACAGTGCAACAGGGCACCTGACAATCCCCAGAGGATTGACAAGTAGCAGAAACTGAAGTCTGGGGAACAGGGCAGCACACAAGGGAGCTCTGCAGACAGTGTTGGCATGTGGGCAAGGGAGCTCGGCAGACAGGGCTGGCATGCGGGCAAGGTAGGCTGCACACAAGGCAGAGAGATGCCTTCAGGGTGCAGGGGAGGAGGGGCAGTGAGAGAGGGCCTCCTTTCCAACCTGTCACCATGCAGAGGCGTGACCAGATGGCCTATCTCTCTCGCAGGTAGAATCTGAGCTTTCTGCTTATGGGTAGCATCTCCCACCTGTCCCACCTTGTGCAACAGCCCTGTCCCCTGAAGTCTTTGGAGTCCCCCCAGCCCCATCCACTCCTGGGCCTGGAGTTTCGCCTGTGGCAGAGTGAGGACGGTCCCTGTAAGGCACAGTCCGGCAGGAGCACCAGTGGCTGATGGAATATTTACAGTGTTTCCCTTGATTCCCTTTGTTTTGCAATAGAAAGTGTTTCTTTGATGGACATTTAATTCCAGCGACTGCTACCTGCTTCCTATCTCCCTTTGCTCAAAAATTAAATGCGGATGTGCCTGAGCTCCTGCTATAATCATCTACCTCTGTGCGGAGGGAGTGCGGCTGGAATGGGAGAACATTAGAATCTTCAAAGAGGGACAATTATTGAGGGAACTAGATTAATGAGGTGTCATAACAACTTAGCCAGATCTGCAACTGACCTTTCTCATGGAGAACGGGCTTGATAAATGTAGTTCATTACCAAGTTCTGACATGAAAATAGGATCACACTCTGGGCTCCTTACAGGCTGATCAATATTTTATCTGCCAAAGCAGCCTGGTTTGGGAGTAGGAGGAGCCCCACATCTGTGCTGGCAGAGAGGCTGAGGCCAGGGCCGGGGCTGAGGCCAGTGCCGGGGCTGGCTGTGTTGGCCCTATTGCATGGAGGTGGCCAGGCCCTTCTAAGGACTGTCAGTGTTAGGATAACCAGCACATGCAGTTTCTCTCCCTGAGAGGTCTCAGAGTGAGACGTCCATGGGCAGTGGGAAAGGAGAGAGGAAATCCAGGACATTGTCCCTGTCCTGTTTATCCATAAACCACAGTGAAAGGAATGAAGATGAGTGATCCACACCCCTACTCACTCGGGGCTTGGAGCCCATTTCGTCTAGAGAATAACTCTTTGCAAGCCCTTGGACTTGCAAATTCCACTCACATTTCTTTTTATGTCTTGACCCTGTAAGGTGGTAAGGGGTTATTCTTACCCCCATTTTAAGATAGAAAATGGGGGCAAGAGGGCAGGGGATAAATGTCTTTTCTAGAGAGGAAAAGCCAAAGGCAGATGGTCTTCTGACTCCCTGTCCAATGCTCTGTTCAGCCTTGCGGAGGTGATCGTTAGGTTGACACAGTAGCCTGTGTGAAATCTGTCTCCACCTAAGACTCCAGACAAGGTTGTCACAGGGCGGGCCTGTCACTCTGGCTGTTTTATGGGAGTCTGCCCTGGAGCCACAGGACTCTGGCCCTCGACTATAATCACTGATCAACTCATTTGACAAGCATTTAACGTTGTTATGTTTCTTGGATAACTGTCCAGTCAAGTCCCCAACTGCATGAAACTTGCAGCCTGCTGAGGGCACACAGCAGATGCTGATAATAACCCCCCCCCCCCACGTTCCCTCAATCAGCCCCAGAGGTCACGTGCGGGTCTGGTGGACCATTCCCCACAACACTTGCCAACATATCAAGATGGCCTAAAGGTATCTTCTGGCCTCAGGAGTGTGCTTGGTCCTCATTTGGGAGGTTCAAAGGTGCTAGTTGGGGGGTGGTTAATTCCTCCAGGAACAACCCTCAACCAGTAGGGATGGAAGTTGCTAGAAAAACCCCAGCCGCCTCACATCCCCATGGAACAATTCGGAAGTATGTCCTATATAGACTCTCCAAGGTCTCCCATGGGACTGAGGCCCTGTTGCCCACCGGGGCAGCCCACTCATCAGCATACCCATTACTGGCTTTTCTACCTCCCCAGTCTCACTTCCCTAGTCCTTCAAGTACTCCCTGGGATCATCTCCAATGTGCTTGCCCCTGGATCCTCATCTCAGGGACTGCTTTAGGGGAGCCCAAACTACAGTGAGTGGCAAGGCAGAAAGAGCAGCTGAAGGGGAAGGCAGGTCTGTGTGAGTGGGGGAGTGTGTAGGCTTCCTGATGCAAGAGGCCAGCCGGGCCAGAAGACAGGGAAAGAGTGGGTGACAGCAGGGGAAAGAGTGCCTACCCAGGCCCCCCTGGAATTCCCCAAACCTCATCCTCAGGCTTGACCACAAAGGCAGGTAAAAAGAAAAGCCCCTTATTTATGATAGCACAATTTCTCTTTACCTGGAAACCATCAAGACACAGAAGAAATATTTAAATGACTTTCCAGGCATGAGGGTAGAAAGCTCTGCAGTTCCAATCATGCTCACTCATGAATCAGGTCCCCTGCAGTCGCTGGTCAACCTCATTCAAGGCACAGACCTCAAGCCTATATGCAGTCATTGGCCTTCTCTCTGGAAGACGTGCAGCACATCTGGATCGATCAGTGTGGAAGTTCAGCTGTATTCCAGGTCTCCCACACCCCAGGCTGAACCAGGGAGGCCCTGACAATTGGCATGGGGCCCTGGGTCCGGGCTCCTCAGTGAGGGGTGGTCAGTACTATTCTCAGAATCATCTTGGTCAACGCCCACAGGGTACCAGGGGGAGATGTTTTGGCCCCCAAGCCTCTGCTACTAGAAGGAGCCAAGTATCTCAAGGGCCAAGGCTAAAGTGGGGCCCTGCTAGTCCAGAGGGACATAGCTTCCCTCCCTCCCTGGCACCCAGGTACCCAGAGCAGAGTCAGGGCACAAAGAATGAGGAAGGTGGGTGCTAGTGTTAAACCAGGTGTGTTGAAGCAGTGGCCAAGGCAGAGCAAAGGGGTGAGCAGAGTGGAGATCTGGATACGGCACTGTAGCTGGAGGCAGAGCCCTGGCAGGAACATGATTCTCCCCGACCTTCCCCCTCCCGCAGGCACCCGCATGGACCTGCTGGGTGGTGGGCAGGGGTGACCCATGTGAAAATGAAACAGATTTGAGCCTTGGGTATTGACACTCTCTTGCCCAAATTGACTGGAACTTAAGAAGGACAAGAGAAAGTACAGAAAATAGAGGCTAAAAAAAAAATAAAAAATAAATAAATAAATAAATAAATAAAAAAGAAAATAGAGGCTACGGAGGTCCAGGCCTCAGGGCCCCCACACAGTGGATGAGGGCCAGCCTGCGCAAGTGAGCACATTGCACCAGAGGGACCAGCTGAACCCCTGGCCAGCAGTGTGTTGACAGCAGTGTCTCTGGGAGGTGAATTATAGATAATGTATTTTCTCTTTATTTATAATCATCTGTGCTTTCCAACGTGGCTTTTTGGTAGGCAAGTATTTCTTTTATAATAAGACAAATATTTGAAACTAAAAGCAGGATAGGGAGCCTTTAGCTGAAGACTAGACCTGGCCAAATCACAAATGTCCAGTGCTCCCACTCCTCTCTGAACCCATGGTGAAACCACAGGGGTTGGAAATGAAAAAATAAAACATCTTGCTAGGAAGGTAGCCATCCTGGGGGTCAAGGCCTCCCTCAATGGAGAAACGCTCACCTTGGAGACTGAGCTAGAAGCTGCAGCTCTGGGGGCGTCCACTTTTGGGGGCTGGAATAGGGCGAGGAAATTAGTTTTCTTCCCCCTGCTCCCTGTCCATGGAATTCAGATGACAGAGGCATGAAGCCACTACATAGGCAATCCTCACTGAAATGAAGCGTCAGCGGGTTTCCCAGTGAAAGCATCTGGACCTCAGGGTCTTACGTGATCCTCTCCAGGGCACAGGAACCCTGCCACCAGCGTGCCTTTCCTCTGCGTCCACAGCTGTCCCCAGATCTAGAGGTGCCCAGTGATGCGGGACAAATGATTTAATGATTTAACTTTGGGCAAAATCCTCTCTTGTGACTTCTTTAAAGCACAGATGCTCCTGGAATAAAGAAGGATTTAAGATTCTCTTCCAGGCCTGTTCCTTTGTTCCAACGTTCCTTGGTCTGTCAGTCTGTATGTTGTTCTGGCTCGGTAAACCTGTCTTCCTCTTCCTCAGTAAACCTGTGTCACATTTGCCTTGCTTTTGGTGGATCTGGTCATTCTTCAGCCAGGAACACACCAAGAACCAAGAACACAGACAACTGCTTGAACCCTGACATTTTGGCACCGTGATTCGAATAATCTGCCTATGTGTACTTCACTCATGTGAACCAGAAGACTTGAAGTCAAGTGAAAAAGAAAGTCTGAGAAATATAAGCCAAGGAAACAGTAATTTGATAAACAAGAAGAGAAAATAGGATCACACACAAAACCCGATTCTTTTCTAGGAGCCCTTTGACTCACCTCAGGACCTCGGGCACGGGCCAGGTCAGTGAGACCCCTCAGTAAAGGAAAGAAGGGCCATGGAAGTCTTTAGCCTGGCATCCTGCCATGGCTCTCACACTTCCCCACTGCCCCACCACCCTCTTCTGCTGGCTTTGGCCCATACTCTCCCACCCCCTTGCTCTGGCCCAGCCATCCCAGCCCTCTCAGGGCTGCAGGTACCCTGCACCCCCTTCTCCCACACACCTGGTTCCTGCTGCCTGGTGTGCTTTTTCCTCTGACCCCACCTCCCAGAGCTCTTCCTCCTCCCACAGGTGTCATCCTGAACACCCCTCCCTTGGCCTCATTCCCTCTGCCCTGGGGACACCTGCCATGTCCAGGCCTGGAAGCTGCGCCCTATCCCCAGCACGCTGCCAGGCCTCTGGCACAGAATAGTAAATAAATCAGCAGCAGGATGGGAGGGGCCTGGCCAGCATGCTCCCTAGCAGGGGGTTTGGTCAGGTCTCAGGGAGCTAATTCTGAGCACCCACCACCTTTCCTCAGGCTGGCTTCTAGACCGTGCTTGCCTTCCTGACAGCAGGTGTCTGCACAGCAGTTGCCACGGTAGGGAAGCTGAAAGCCTGTGAGCTCACTCTGAACTGTAAGGATGTGACAGGAGGGGCAGGGCCTGGGGAGCTTGCCACCACACCCCCACCTCCACGGGAGCAGGACCCACCTCGAGGTTTCCCTGGCCTGCCACTGTTAGAGGTGTTGTCTGACTATGCCCTGTGCCCCCTGCCAGCCATCACAGCAGGTGGCTCAGAAGAGGCTTATGCCTGACCAAAGACCATGAGGAATGTGGTGGGGACTAGTGAGGATGAGATGCCCCGCCCATCTCACCTGGCTAGCCCTAACACACACGTGGCCCTGTTGTGGCATGTTCATAGGAGCCTGATTGTCCACCAGCACCATGTCTGTCTGCTGTGTGCCCCAGCTGCCCAGCAATGGGGTAAATGTTCATGGCAGGAAAGCCTGAAGGTATTTCCAGTGCTGGGCCATGCACCTGCCACCAGACACCTCCATCACCATTCACCCCAATGGTTCTGTCTCCACTTTTATTCTGTGTCCCCACTTCCTTTTGCCCGGACCAGACTTCATCCTCTTTTGGGGGGTAAAGGCTAGATTTGAGCAAGACTATTCCTCTCCTTTCCCAAAATTGATCTTTATCCAGGCCCAGAAGGAAGAAAAACCCAGCAGGTTTTGTGGTGGGACAAGTCCCACTATTTACCGTGCCACTGTACAGACTTAAGAATTGGGTTTGGCAACGGACGGCCCTACAAACTCCCAGGAATTGATGTCTTACCAGGCAAAAGAGGAATGCTAGCAAGTTTGGGGGTGTGAGAGAGAGCCATTCTTGTCAGAGCATGGAGACTCCCAGAGAGCAAATAGATTTGATTATATTGAACTCAGCAATTGATTTTTTTCTAAATAAACATGCAGGAGGAAATGGTAATGGGCATCTGTTTCTGATGAGAATCAATTGACCCCAAATTGGAAGAAAATCTACAAACACAAACAAACAGGGAAAAAAGTGGTTGGGCTTTCCAGGGTTATCTAGTGAAGGAGCAAGGGAGGAAGAAGGAAACAGCAGACAGACTTCCCTGTCACTCCTTCCCCTACCAAATCGCTTCCCTGTTTGCTGCTGTTCAGCAAACATAGTTTCCATAATAGTTGCTGTCACTTATGAGCCTTACTCTGTGCCAAACCAGTGCAGAGCCTCTATATGCACATCATAGTCACTCCTCATAGCATCCTAGTGTGGGAGACACTATTATCCCCACTTCACGGATTAAATCACTGAGGCACCCTGCCCAATGTTACACAGCCTGACAGCAGCAGAGCTGGAACTCAACTCTGGTGGACCTCAAGCCATGCTTCCCAGCACTGCCTTCGACTGACTCTCCAACCCTGAACTATTCCCTGGTTCCCTAAACTGGCCTGGGAATTAAGGGGAAGTGGCCCACAGCCTCAGATAGTCTGTTCCTAGCAGCCCATGGACCTTCAATCTGGAATGATCTGTGAGGAGCCCACGCCCATTCTCCAGGATTCAGCAAGTTTCCCATCCCCCGGAGAGGTGGGAAGGGGGCTAGAGGGGCTGCCCTGCTCTGCTGACAGCTTATGAGCCGTGACCTGTGTGGTATTCATCCCAGTGGCCTCTCACCAGCAAGACAAACTATGTCATGTTGCAGGGCATCACAAGCCTCATTTGCCAAAACATGGGGAGGCTCTAATGCTGTTTGGGGAGCTTGCCTGTGATAAAAGGCCTGAGAAGGATGGGCTGTGTGCTCTGGTGTTAATTTTGTAAAGCTTCCTTTTGTTGCTCAGCCATAGACTTGTGTACATGTGTTTGTTTTGAAGAAATCCAGCTCTGGGAGTGCACCTCATTAACGTAAGCAGGGTTTACTCATCCTGTTAAGTAAAACTCCCTAATCTATGAGGCCAAGTATTCAAAAGCAGCCTTTAAGGTAGGATTAAGGCAAAAACAAGCTACTACAAAATGGAATTGGGGCTGGCTTTCCCAAAGCCAGAGTGGAGCTACCACTGTAAACTCTGCTAGAAGGATTTGCCCGTCCCCTCTGGAGCTCCCTCCATGCCTGGCTAATAGTAAGTGCTCAGTAAACATTGCGAGGATGGACAGACGGTCTCCATCCAGCACAGACCATGTGTAGCATGTGCTCAGTGCTCAGCAAATGTTAAGGAAACAGACTGGTGGGCGGGCAGGTAAGTCCCATCGACAACAGGTGTGCCTTGCCCCACACATAGTAAGTGCCCAGTGACTAGCCATGAGGAAGATGGACAAATGGGCTGATGACAGGAACATTGTCTGAAGACCAAGGCTATGTCTCACTGTAATCACCTCATCTTCTCTTCCAGGTGACACATGCACCATGGCTGGCTATGCCCGCCTGAAGAACGTCCTTCTGGCGCTCCAGACCCGCCTGCGGCCCCCCCAAGAAGAGAGCAGCAGAGATGACCCCGCCTCCCAGAAGCGCCTCCTGGTGGAATCTCTGTTTAAGGACTTGGATGCAGATGGCAGCGGCCACCTCAGCAGCTCGGAGCTGGCACAGGTGGGTACAGCACTCCGCGGCGATCCCGCGGCGGAGTGCCCAGCTGCCACGCAGCATGCACATCTGTGTGGGAGGCCACACAAGTGCGGTTGTTTGCAGCTCTCTCTTCTAAAAGAGAAACCCTTCTCCCAACCCTCCCGCAAGTCAGAGAGCTTGTGTTCGACACCTTGGAGAACATCTCGCAAATAAAATGACAGCAGTTTATTCTTCCCACCAGGCACCTTCAGCCTCTCTTTACACACAGGCTTTGAAGCACTCTCAGTCACTTCAGAGGGCTTTTCTCTGCAGAAATCAATTAGGGAATCAATCTTTTCTTCCTTGAGTCTTTACTTTCCTCAGCAGAAAAATTACAAGGAAGCAGTGTTTGGTTTCCACCGAACACCTTTGTTGCTATAACTGGAGTCCCCAAGTCCTTTACCTTAGGAAGTCACCTTTTTTTGGCATCCAAATATCAACAACCCAACCCCTAGCCTGCTCGCCTGCAGGAAGCCCTGTGTCCACCCCCAGGCCCTGCTCTCCTTCAGGAAAACATTTGCACTGCACACTGTGGTTTTCCTGCCTCCCCAAAGGCTGTGAGTTTGCATGGAGCACATGTGTCCTTTTGTCCAGCTGTGAGGTGGTGAGAGGGAAGTTAGCAGCGATAGCAAAGAAAGCAAACATGACTTCATTTCCTAGGACCATAGCACTGTCAGCATGGGGAAGGCCCTATAGGGGCCTAATGGCAGAAAGGCTGGTTAGAGGGGCCTGCATTACTCCGAGGGGCCCTAGAACCAAACCAGACAAGTGCCAAGATCTGCAGGGAGAGTGAGTTCAGCCTCCCCCAGGGTCAGGGGACAGGGACTCCAGAGACTACTGAGCATCCACATACAGGACTGATGATAAGGCCAAGTTTCCATCTTTGATGACAATTTAAAGAAATCTCACATATTACTTGGTGGTTTTAACAAGGCTGTGGCCAAGTCATTGTGAAGAATTAGAACAGGAAGAACTACTGGACTTACTGAACAACAGGCCTGGCCCTAAGTGAGGCCCTGTACCATGATCAGTAAGTGTAAAGAAGAGCTCCTTGTTATGGAGGGTGGTGGCTAAGAATGCAGACTGCAGAGTCCAGCTGCCCGAGGCCAAGTACTGCCCAGGATTTATAAGCCAGAAGGTCTTGGGAGACACCTCACTTAATTGTGCCTCTGTTTGTCATCTGTGAACCTTACAGGGTCCTCCTGGTGTTAAATGGGCTGAGATAGTGAAGGGCTTAACACAGCCCCAGGTATATGGTGTGTTTTCAATAAATGACAATGGTCATCACCATCTTTTCAACCCTCCTCTGCTATAAGATGGGGACTACTATTATCCCACCTTAGATATCTTTAGATGAACCCAAGGCTTTAAGAAATCAAGCAGCTTTCCCGAGTTGTGCTCACTGCCTGGGGCATGATGGGGATCAGGTGAAACCCAGGTGAGGCATGCTTCTGCTCTCCTGGGGAGAATGGCTCTCACCACGCATTACCACGTGGTTCTTTCAAAGTCTGTGGAGATAGCAAGTGCTCACAGAATCCTGGCAGGGAGCAGCCACCACAGCTTTGCTGCTCCAGCCAATCTGGAGCCTGCTTCAGGGAACACATTGGGAATCTCCGGTGGCCCTGCTCACCCACACCTGAGCAACAGTGCCTGCATCTCAGAGACCCTGCTGCCTGTGGCCTTTAGGGCACCCACCCTGCCAGCATGTCACCATCTCCATCAACACTAGGCCCCCAGCTTGAGCTCAGACTCCAGGGACAGGGACAGGGATCCTCTGAGAAAAGCCCAGGTCCTGTCAGTTATGGGTCCCTGCAGGGAGAACTACCTGGCAATTTCCCACACTGCAGGACATTCAGGGAGCACCGAGGGCAGGTGGAACCAGCTTGCCATAGGCAGAAGCCACTGTAAACTCTTGGCACCCCTACTGCCAAGTAAATAGAACCTTCCTAGGCATGTTGCTCTAATCTGGCAAATATGTGGCCCAAGGCACCTGAAACCTTTAATACGTGTAGTAATTGGACTATGATTTCCTCTTTAAAATTTAATATACTTAAGGTTCATTTCATAAATCTGCCAAGTAGAACCAAGCTAAAGTGGGCTTTTCCTTGACACCGAATCAAAGGCGCCAGGGAAAAACTCATTGGCCCTGTAAAAAGTTAATCAATTTCCAATGCATAAATAGACAAAGGGAAATTTCTATCTTCGGAAGATTGATCTCAGGCGTTATGGTTGATCTCCCTTTTATCGAACACTCTTACTTGCTGGGTGAAGGGTCATTTTTTTTTAACACTATCACATTAAATTGCCTTAAATTGTATTAAACAGCAGGCCAAGCCGAGAATGTTAAATAAAGAGAAATGCTTCTGCCCCTTTCTCCCCTTCCCTCCAAAATAAAATAAAATCATTTTCTTTCTTTCAAGACTTCCTTCTGAGCATTTTCCTTGCAAGACCTATAGTTGCAGACTGAAACCCACAGGGAAAACCAAGACCTCTAGCTCCAGGCATACCAGCTTCCAGCTCCAGCTGAACAAGGGGGCCTGGAATTTCTATCCTTCACTGTCTTTTGGCATTTGCCGTGTGTCTGGTCGGCTGGGGCGGCCTGTGTCCTTTGGCTCAGACCATGACCAGTGGAGCTTACAAGGGCCTAGCCATAGCTCCTGGGTCAGAATCCCAAAGGCAGACATTCATGCCCTCACAGGACAGGGCAAGCCTCAGTAGAGCTCAGACCTATGTCTATAGGATGGCAGCTGCCCCCTTTAGGGCAGCTGACCTCAGTAAGGGCTGATGGTAGGAGGGTACATTGGTGGAGCAGTGACCTCCAGCTCTACACAGCTGGGAGCCAGCAGGCATTGATCTCCACACTGAGTTCAGCCACTTCGCACTTGGTTTATTTGATGAGGCCACTTCCCTTCTCTTTTTCCCCAGCAATAGCACTCAGGGGTACATCAGTGGCCTCAAGGATCCTCCCATCTCAGACTATCTGTATTCTGTCTGCCCAGATGAGAGAAGGCAGACCTGAGCTCTAGTCTGGTCTGCACCCTAACCATTGCACAACTCTAGGGCAATCACTTTCCCTCTCTGAGCCTCAGTTTCCTTGTCTGTAAAATGAGGAACATGGACCAGACAAAACCAAACAGCTCCAGGTGCTCCCCAAGGCCAACAAAGCTGTCCCTGGAGGCCCTGCTCAGCCTGAGCCATCTCCTAGCAGTGCCCACCGCTCTGATCTCACCCCTGCTCCAGCCTTGTTCCCTCCTTGCCCCACAGCACATGCTGAAGGATCAGGACCTGGATGAAGACTTACTCGGCTGCTCTCCATCTGACCTCCTCCGATTTGACGACTACAACAGTGACGACTCCCTGACCCTCCACGAGTTCTATACAGCCTTCCGTAAGTCAGGCCCAGTCAGGATGCCAGTGGGCAAATGCATGTGTTTCCATGGAAGTTCCACATCAAAATGGTGTCGGGGCCTGGAGTCCATCCTTGGTTGTCTCCCAGGCTACTTTTATAGGAGAAAGCAGTGGGGTTTTTTTTTGCCTGAGCTTTAAGGAAAGGATAAAAAGAGAATGGGTAGGGACAGGCAGGGCTTGGATAAAGGTTTTTGTCACTGTATGAGGTACCCACAACTGTGACTGAAGCACAGAGGGTTTTCTGAGGACATGTGGAGGGAGTCCTCGGGCTGTGACCCAGGCTTATCAGGTGCCCTGCTGAGAGAAACCCACAGGAGAGGTTGGCCAGGCAGGGGCAGGGGGCAATCACTACCCAAGGACAACAGAGAGTGAGGGGTCTGAGGGATCCCTGTCAAAGGATAGAAGGTAGGTGCTCTTGTGAAGACAGAGGAGGTACCTCTAGTGGCCCCTCTGTGGAGCCCCTGGTACATACCACAAGCAGATAAGATGCGCTGAGCAACTGCATCTTTTCCCTGAGGTGATCCCCCCAAAAGATTACATCATGCCAGCCATGGGCAGTGCTGGGATAGCCCCTGGATAGCTCCAGACAGAGGTCAGCAGTGGGGAGAGAAAAAAGCAGTGCTAGGCCCAAGCCAAGGGCTAGAGAGGACATGCTTGACCCACAAGAGAGGAAACCCTCTGCATCGGAAGGCATTTAGGTGACAGAATCGCCCTGCGTGAGGCACTCTTGGATGAGACTTGCCAGCCCTGGCCCTGGGGGTGTGGGTCCCCCACATATCCTGCATCCTCCTTTAGCCCAGCCTTTACCTGGACTCCCACTTTTAGGAAGATATTCCTGCTTCATATTGACACCCTTTTGAGCTGTTGCTATTCCAAACATCTGCAAGGCCTGAAAAGGAGTCCTTGTGACTCGCTGGCAAGAAGGGCTCTTGTGACAAGTAGAAGAGGTACTCAGGTGACATAAGGAGAGAAATAAGTGTGACCCTTCCCTGTGGAAAGTGTCATGCACTTAACATGGTTGGAGGGGAGGGGTCTTTCCAGTTCATAGCATCCCCAGTACCAAGGACTAACGCTCAATCCAGTGATACATGTAGGACTGTGACTATGCTGGGTCCCCTGTCATCCTCCTCCCTGCCCATTAGTAAAACTTACATCTGCTTACACTATTTTCTAGTAAGGTGTGAATGGTTGGCTTACCCAGCTGCAGGAGGTCTTTGCTCTGTGGCCCAACAAGTTTATTACCAGAAATATCTCTCTAAATTTTATCATGCATGGAATTATCAGCAGCCCCCTACACTTGGCTCATGAGAGCTGATTATGAAATTTTCAGGAATTTTTCAAGAAAACAGTTAATATTAATAGTTAGTAGCTTTCCATCAGATCAGCCATAGTGGGAATATTCAACATTGCTCAACATCAATCTGCATATCACTGGACAAGACCATCCTCCTATCGCAGAGTACACTTCTGGCAATATCTTCTCCATCTATCTCCTGGAACCAAGATCCCTTAATGATTCTAATTCCATAGAAAAGTTAGGGATGATTATAGGGAGAATAACTCTCTAAGTCAGGAAAGAGACAGCATGTTTCCTGGGGACAGTTCCAAGGCATTCCCAGAAATGCTTTCTGGTCCCTCTCCAAAGGAGCTATGAAGGAAAAGGTCAGGGCCTGTTAACAGCCTGATAGCAAGGCTAGACATCAGGGGTTTGGAAGTATACTAGCATCACTAGTCAGTGGCCCAGGATGACATCGTTCAGCAGAGAATGGCACTGCTGGTACACCATCCTGGTACCTGGTGTCATAGCAGCCTCTGTCCCATGGCCTCAATTCCTAGGAATCGATCTAGGGACAAACAGCAAACTGTTAGCTTTGCTCTTGAGGAAGTGGAAACATGCCTATTGCCTCTGATGAAAGAGTGCACCCCCTGGCTTCCCTAACGATGGTCATTATGAACATGAGCTACTCTGGAAGAGGAGGAGTGTCATCCCCTCACCTCTAGCCATATGTCTCATGCAGAGCAATGTGGAATCTGCTCTCTTTATTCCTGGATTATTACTTGAAAGGTTTTATAATCATCATTTTTAAAGCAAATTGGATTCTGCTGTTGCCTTGGACTTGTTTTGAACCGGGCAGCCAAACCATTCATCACAGCCCAACCCAAATAATAGATATGCAATAAAATGTAAACTCGCAGCCATTAAGGAAACCGCAAAATGAGTTAACCCCGCTATAAAGGCTTGACATGCAGCCACTCGGAGCATACAAGGATCAATGGTTTTTCAAAGTCATAGGAACTCTAAGCTAAATTCCCACAGCTCTGGGAATAGATTTATGGTTCAGCGAATTTTAAATAGGTAATTGAAATGAGACATATCGGTACAAGTTATTACTCAGCAATCGATGAGCATTAAAGAAATCTCACTAAAACCCAGAAAGTAATATCTCAAATATTTCAGCAACAACATTTTATATTTAATTCTAAAACCTGGAGCTGAGAGCCCAGCAGAGGCTGAGGCTGTAGCATTTTATTTTCTAGGCTCTATTTTGTTTGCGTCCTTGGAGGCAAGGCTGAGTGGGGTCTGGGTGGCTCCAGCTCATGGTCTTCTGAAGCAGACTTGATTGCTTGACTAATCAAGTGACGGGTTTTTTTGGGGGGGTCCCCTGAAGAAGTGACTTGCATTTATAAGTTTTTGAGATTGAGGGAATGGGCCCTAAATCACGTTTTCCATGCAGCTGGCTTGGCCCTTGCGGGACCAATGTTTGCCACAGAACGTAGCTGGCTGACGGTGATGCCAGAAGTTTCATGGGTAGAGGCTGCCCAGCTCAGTAGAGCCAGTTCTTCCTTCCTGGCTCTGGGGAACAGGTAACCCCCTTCTAGGAGGAGGGAGGAAGAATTCAGATTCAGCTAAAGCTCCCAATTGCCTGTCTCCATATAGGGACAGGAATGAAATATGAAGGTAGCCTCTCTCTTTTCCTCCATTTACCAGCTAAACATTCTCTCCAAGTTGCTTTTGGCTTCCCAAGTCCAAGGCTGATCTGGGAGCTAAAGGGACAGTGTCCTCTCAGCCCATGCACTCCACCTCCCTGCCCACCCCCAACAAGGAGTAGAGCCACCTGTCCCTGGTGTGGCAGACACCCAGCATCCAGTGCCAACTGGGAAGAAGGGTGTGTGCTGACCTTGTCTGTTCATCACAGTAAATTAATCTAGAAGTTGCTCATGTAAAAAGCTTCTCAATAATGCATGTTTTTTGCGCTGTTCTCAGTACTCGGGTGGGATCGTAGGAAATAACATGTTGCTTAAATGAGGATTTTTCTCTCACTTTAAAATTCATTACAAGTGTCTCCTGCTTTTTAAAAAGATACTTGCCCTTTTAATTAATCCGATGAGAGCAATGCTGGCGAATGTGTTGGATGCACAGAAAGGGTTTGTATAGCTATCAGTGTAGGACAAGGGGCTTCCCATGTTCAGGTCCCAGAACCACATGTGTGGAGTGTCGGGATGAGTTATTCATCCTGGCGTGCCGAGTGCTCGGGAGTCTGACACTCCCCTCACCTCTGATTCTTCTAAGCTCCAAGAAAGCAGAAAGAAAAACCGTGTTTTAATATGATTATTGCACTACCCTGTAGCCAAGGCAACTCTGTGAAATGGATAAAATGGTTGTCTGGTAAATCACAGCTGTTTTTCTGCCGGTGTGGCTGCAAAATAGAAGGATGGTGGCTCCACTCTGCACCTCACTGTCCTCTGGAACGAATAACGTCTGGCACTGAACCCAACATCCACACACCCTATCTCAGCTGGCCCTCACACCCACCCCCTGATGAGCAGGGTGCTAAAACAAGCAATGGAAGATGCCCTTGCTACCCACATTTCTTTGGCTCTTTATCTGTGTAGGGTGAGTTCAGGCAGGAAGCTTGGGTGGCAAAGATCCTACGTTTTCCTGCTCCATTTGGTTCCTGGGTTTTTAAGAGTGAGTAGCAAGATTTCAGACAGCATGGAGTTCATCAAAAATTTTATCTGAATTTACTTGGCTCTTGAATTTACAGAGAAAGTAATGCCTGTGAGCTGGCATCAGTTTGGGCTGAGGCCAAGACCATTGGTGCCAAGGACCCCATAACCTCAAAGGAGAAAATGGTTGCCTCATGAAGGACTTGCAAATGCAGTGGCCAAAAAATTGCTTTACCTTCCACTCATTCACTCAAGGGCACAAAACAGTTAAAACTGGAGGGGCCAAGGGAGGAGTTGAAAATTGGAAGACATAAAATGTGAGTCTCACCACTCCCTCCTGGGGACAGGAGTGGGGGTACTCTCCCAACTTCAAGGAAGTTGCCAGGTGAGCTTCTGGCATCACCCTCAGCTGTGTGCCCCTGAGGCCAGGGCTCAAGGACTGAGTTCAGAGTCAGTGTTCCATCTGAATGGTTACTCTTGTCAACGTTGCTGTAGTTAGTGATGAGCTCTTAATACACCAGTTGTATAAAGTGATACATTCGAGATGTGTCAGCACTACATACTACATCCAATTTTACACATGCAGAAAATGAAACTCAGCGAAGTTAAGTACCTAATTCTAGGTCACACAGCCTGCAGGTAACAGAATCAGGATTGAACCCACATGTCTGACTCCAGAACCTTCTCATGTACTCAAACACACTTTGCAATTCATCCACATTCTCCAGTAAAGAGAATCTCAGTTTCTACAGTGATTTTCCTAAACTTTAAGCCCTGGCTCAATGAATAGTCTCCTCCTCCAGGAAGTCTTCCTCAATTTCTCCTCCTTCTACCAACCCCCACACACCTTCTTCTGTGTGCCCAGGCCTGCTTCTATCTCTGCATAGGAACCAGGCCTTGGCTTGTGGTTAAGAGTGTGACCTCTAGAGTCCAAGTCAGACCTGAATTTGAATCCTTATTCTTCCACCTGCTGTTAATATTATGTGACTTTGGACAGCTCTTAAGCAGAGGTTAAGCTGGGCTTCAAGTTCTTCATCTATAAAATGGGCATAATAACCACACAAAGAGTTATCTTGGCCTAAATGAGATCACCCATGTCGAATGATTGGCATGAGATCTTGCATATGGTAGGTGTTAGGCACACATTGACCAGGTCAGAGATGGAGGTGGTGAAGATAATGATGCCATGCCATTGGAGTCTTTCCCCGCGTTGGACCACAGGCTCTATGGGGACAGCAGCTGTTTTGCTCATCATAAATTCATGCCTGGCATTGGGGATTCTTGGTAAACATTGCACAGTAAGAGAATTAAGTCTATGGAGAAGCACTTGACAAGCAGTGGAATCCAAACACAGTGTGACTGTGACCTAGGGTCTTTGTGTGTCTGCAGAGGTCCTCGGGGAAGGGGGAGCAGAGGAAGTGCCTGGATAGGCCCCATAACTGTGTGCTTCTGGGGGAGCCCCAGCCAGGCTAACACAGGCCATCAAAGGCACCCATGCAGCTGGCCAAGTAGCCCGATGTCTCTCATTGCTGGGTGAGTAGGTGGGGTGTGAGGGGAGCCACTGCTGCCCACCCGAGCTAATGACATATTAATGAAGACAAACAGCTCATCTCAGAGCTGTTTGCCTCCGACCTGTAAGGGCCATTAATTGGCTATTTTGGAGCCCTCAGGACCAGAGTCTGGTAGGTGGGAGTTGCTTCCATCTCCCATGGCTGTGGGTGACAATGAGGTCTGCAGCTCAGCCTGCCTGCCTCTCAACCCAGCAACCTGCCACCCACAGCCACATCCCTAGTGAGGCCTGCAACCAAGTGCAGGTCCTGGCTCCCACCATCCCAAATCTGCACATCTTGGCAAGCACTTCCTGGGCATAGAATGTGGGCTTGTATTCCCTGTGCACTCAGCTCCTGGGAACCTGAAACATGCCAGCACAGCTCCCTTGGAGCCCCATGGCCACCTCCCTCCCACTTCAGACCATGTCAGAAAGACAAAGGCCAAGTAGGAGGATGTAACACGTGGTCTTGGAGCCTCTGCCACACTGTGCCTGGATAAAACCTGGAGACCCCCAAGATGTGCCCTGGCAGGAAGGGAGGGCAGGGGTCTGGAGCAAAACCATTGGGTGCAGAGACCCAGACCCCCAGGGTAAGTCAGCGTGGAAATGTGAAAGCACTGTGGGAAGGCCAGCTGAGGCTGCCCTGCAGCTGGTGTGGGCTGAGGCTCTCTCAGAGAGAGAGTGCCTGGCCAGAGAGGGCAGGCCCAGTCTCCTCCACCATCAGGTACACCTGGCCTGGAGTGGCAGAGCAGGGAGAGGACAAGGAAAGGGCAAGAATTAAGATCAGAAATCTTAACAGGAGGAAAACCAAGAAAGATGAAATGACATTACGGCAGCAACACGAGCCTGCTCTCTGGCGGGCAGTGGGCAGGTTCACATCTGTGAGCAAGACCACACCAGGCCCTGCCCACAGGGAGCTGGCCACAGAGAAGCAGCTAGGAAACAGAAAGATGACCTAATAAACAAAGTAGGAGCTGACCGGGTGCAGGGGGAAGAGGTCAGGAAGTGACATTGAGCTAAGACCTGCATACCTGGCTAGAGGTAACAAGGAAAAGGGCAAGAAGAAAGGTGTCCCAGCCAATTGGGGACAGTGTGTGGTCCCAAGGGGAGGGGGGCTGGGTGAGTGAAGAGGCAATGCCCAGAGTGGAGGGCAATGGGTGGGGCCTCAAGGGCCACACTCAGACAAGAGGCTGGAGCTTGGAGAAGGCAGACTTACCTTGGCCCTGGCTCCCCAGCCAGCTGCCCAAGCTTATCAGAGTTGCTGGGAGGCTGGTGAGGTGCCATCACTGAGGTGTGCCAGCCCAGGCACATCACTGGAGAGTGGACTATCAGTTGAAGAGCTAGGCTTACCCTTTGAAGGGCTCCAGAGACAACTAATGGGGACAGAAAAGTAAGCAAGACTTTTATCAGAGGTCCCCTAGGATTCAGGATCTGTCCCTCTAGGCCAGGAGTCCTCAAACTTTTTAAACAAGGGGCCAATTCACTGTCCCTCATACCATTGGAGGGCCAGACTATAATTTAAAAAAAACAAACAAACAAACAAAAAAACTATGAACAAATTCCTATGCACAGTACACACACCTTATTTTGAAGTAAAAAAAAACAAAACGGGAACAAATACAATCACACCGCCTGATGTGGCCCATGGGCCACAGTTTGAGGGCCCCTGCTCTAGGCTCTTCATTACTATACAAACCAGAACACAGCTAAGGCTCCTCCAACTGCCCTGCTGTGCTGGAAAAGCCATCGGCGGCCCCTTGACAGGTGTTCAATAAGTGCCTGATCATGAGGAGGAGCAGGGCTGGCAGGAGCAGGCCCCATCCTTGCATCCGGGCACTGGGGTGGGGCATTTTCTGCCCCCAGTCACACCATGGAGGGGTCAATTCTGAGCCAGAACAGATGAACAACACAGGCTGCGCCAGCGTCTCCTCCTTCCCTCACACTAAGAAGTTTCAAACCCAAGCTGCCTCTCTCCTATTGCCAGCGGTTTACCCCTTACAGCTGCATTATGGGGCCCAGCACTTTCTAGCCATTGTCTGCAGCTGAGTCTTCAAGCACTTTCCATTTTTAAAGATCCCAGCTGGAAGCTGTCAATGGCCTCAGTGCAGAGCAACTGAACAGCAGAAAATGAACTAATTACAGGTTGTTATTGAAAATCTATTATCCGCAAATTACAAAGAAAACTCATTAAAATATGATGCCTTGGTGAGTTTTTCAAAAAAACTCTCTTAGAGGGAGAGGCAGGGGTGGGGTGGCTGGACACCTAGTCCGTTAGGGTAAGAACTCCCCAAAGCACCACAGAGCAGTCTCCTGTTAACGTGTCACACACCCAGCCTTATGTTATGAAAACTTGCAATTTTGTGTGAAACAGAAAGCTCTCTGAGTGTTAGTAAATATTCAAAAAATGGCTGCAGAGGAACCAAAGAATTTCATTACACAGATATAAAATGAGAACAATTTAAATGTCAGCTCTTTTCCAGGATAACACTATATTGTCCTCATAAATCTCGGTGTTTTTGCAAAGCTTTTGTGAGGACTTCAACATGCAGTTAAGCACTGAAGGTCACATTCTGATTTCCCAGCCTGTTCCCTTGGATGGAAGTGTTGGGGAGGCTTGTGTGTGAGTGGCCGAGCCAGCCAGAGCCCAAATCGCAAGAGGGACCTTTACATGACCAAGGTTGCCTCCCAGGCTCTGGGCAGTAGTCCAGAAAGCAAGCTTAGAGTAAGACAGGGTACCCCCAGCCCACTGCCCCCTGGGCATGCCTGCAGCACCTGCATCTGGGTGTGGGTCTCTGATGATGAGAAGGTGTGGAGAAGGCCCACCTTGGCTGTTTCTGAAAAGTAAACCTTCCCTGAGGCTGCATCAGCCCAGAAAGGGTGCTTGGAGCACAGACCACTTGCCCTCTACCTTGTCAGTCTTTCCTTCCTCTCCAGCCCCTCATTTTCAGGCTCAGTGACCGTGCCCTGTAAGACTCCACCAACAGCACTATGAGGCCCAGCTTGTGGGCTGCACAAGTGGGAAGGTATGTCCTGGGCATGGCACTCACATGAGACAGAGCGACTGACTGGGTAAACAGCTATGGGTCACACTCAGGGCTGGGGGCACTCAGAAGTCTGATGACCAGTGCAGCCCCTGATAGAAGCTGGCTGGAAAGCCAGCCCTTGGGGACAGTGTGTAAAGGGGCAGAGAGAGGCGATCCATGCCAAAGTTACTACTGCATACCTGAAGCAGACACTCAGGCAGCAGATAAGGGAAGAGCTGGAAAACCCAGACCATGGGCTACGGCCCCATCTTAGATTTCCTCGGCAACACCTGCTGGCTCCTCGGTCTGCGTCATTTCATGGCCCTTACTGAGTGCCTCTCCAGCCCCAAAGCCTGGGGGCACCTCCCCTGGCCCAGAGCCCAGCCTTTCCCTGACCCTCCCTCTGGCCAAGCACCAAGGCAAGCTGAGAGCAGGAGAGTTGAAAGGTGGTTAAAACACAGGCAGAGGCGGTGGGACTAGAGAGCAAAGTTAGCAGGAAAAGGAACAGACATTAGCAAACCCTGGAGGCACAAAAGGAGAATGGAAAAGTAGGGTCACCTCTGAGATGAGGCAGGGTGGTTACCGCCTGAGGCTTTTAGTCCCAGCTGGAGGACAAGGCCTGCAGAGTGGGAGAGAGGAGCCTAGTCTTTTCATATGGCACTTAGTAGGTGCGTCACAAACATTTGTTGCAATGATTAAAGACCACAGTGGACTGCTTTTTTGTTGTTGTTTGTGTTTTTGTTCGTTTGTTTGTTTGTTTGTTTTTGGTATTAAAGATAAAATAGCTTAAGTGATTGTGACAATTCCCAGAGAGAACAAAGAACAGAGTCAGAAGGTTCTCTCTGATCGTGGAATCATTCTGTTCCCTGGCATGTCAGGAGCCGGGTGAGTGGCTGTCATGGTTCCACGGGGTCTTCTGTGAGCTGATGGCTGGGCGGGCAGAGAGGTGCCGTCTTATCTGCAGTCACCCCTTAGCCACACCAGTTTTGTACCATGTATCACGTTCACTCACTGGTGTCCTGATGAAATTCTTTTTCCCCAAAAGCTGACTGATGCTGGATAGTGCCAAGTCTCCCTTAGCACCCTTTGTAACAGGTCATCTGACAAGTCCTTACCAAGTGCCTTCCAGAAGCCCCCTAAAAGCTGTAAGGAGGCCAAGTCCAAGAGGTGGACAGGGAGTAAAATGCACTTTGCAGAGAAATATCTGGACCCAAATTTCATTGATTTCCCTTTTCAAATGAAGGATCTGGCCAGACAGTCATAGTGGATGTGGAAGCTCATTTTTCTGGCTATTTGTGTTCTTGATAAACAGGAAATGAAAAGGTCATAGCAAGTTTTGGTTGAAAATAAATCAATGGCAGGTCTTACCTCCCTGTGTAGAGGAGGTAAGACTAATGTGGCTGTATACTGAGCCCCACGTTCCCATTTTAGTTCACACAGGATTTGGAGGGGTCCTAGGATGGGTCCCAGATTTTTGATTTAGGTATGAAGGCTAGTGTTGTGTTTGGACCAGTGGGATCCTGATTGCAACAGAGACAAGCAGACACTCATAAGTAGCCTGTAGTTCTCAGCAGAAGTACAAGCTGGAATACAGTTTTGTTCTCCTCTGTTGAGACTTTCCAGTGAATCCACAGCTCCCTTCCGGGCTACGGGCCAAAGAGAGTGGTGAGCCAAGACCACCAAGCATCACAAAGCAGCCGCTGTTACTCTTCAGCATGGGGTGGTTGGTAATGGTTTCCATTGCAGGCTTTAACCAGAATCCACATCTCAGCAACAGTCCCAGGCAGCATCCCACTCCCCACACATATCTGCCCATGGAAGGTGCCAGACAGCCGCTGTGCCAGCTGTCCTGAGCAGCCTGCAAGTAGGCCCTTGAAGAGCCTTCCTCTCCAGATGGCACAGGCATTCTGTCACCTAACAGGTGCTTCAGGCAGCACAACTGTTTATACACTTGTTGGGGCTGCAGATCATACCCAGGTGGGAGTAAAAATGGGGCCCAAAGGACAGTCTCCCCCTCTCCAGAGGTGGAGGGACAGGCAGGGTACAACATGGCAGTTCAGTGTCCACTGCACATTCTCTGCCCACGTGGGCTTGTTCACCTTCCCCAATGCTCTTGGGCGTCTTTAGACAGAGCCCCTCCTAGTGAGGCACTAATGGTTCTTCAGAGCCCTTTGCTTCTGGGGACAGCCTGCAGGCTGCATGCTCACTGCATGCCAGATGCCGCGGAAGGCACGTGGTGGGCACTTCCTCTCCTGACTCCCAAGTTCTGAAGATAAGGAAACTGAGGCCCATGGAGGCTGGGGACTGCAGAGCCCCATTAAGGGCCAGGTCTGCCAGTTCCTGAGCACATCTGAGCGCTTGGGATGCTGGCTGCCCTTCTGCTCCAGCCAGAGGGGCAGTGAGGCTTTGGGGTCTCTGTTCCTTCCTCATCACACATCATAGTGGAGCAGAGGTGGATGTGAGGCAAACCTTCTCTGGGGACTGTCACCTGTGCTGCTGCTGATCATAGGGCCCCACCTCGGCATCCTCGTTCAGAATCCTGAGTGGGCAGTTGGTGAAATGAGCTTCCTGAGAGGCTCAGAGCTTCTGGACCCGCAGGGCAGCTGGAGCCCTGAGATACACGCCTATCATTTAGAACAGGTACCCCCATGCTCCCCAAGTTATCATGTCCCCATGGAGAGCTGCATTCCCTCAAACCCAAAACCTACCAAATATCCACTCCTTCTCAGCCCCCATAAATAAACACAGTGACTCCTCTTTTTAGCCCTGTCCAGCCTTAGCATTGATTTTGATCTTCACAAGTCGACATCAAGGCTATGGTGCTTAGAAATGTGCTGGTGTCTGACAGCAGGCTCAAGAAGGGAAGTGGTGGATTGGAAAAAGAAGTCCTAGCCCTTCAAGCCTTCAGAGCACCTTCCCTCGGGGTGACTGGCTGGCAGCTATGGGAGGAGCTTGCCAGACAGCCGAGACCCCGCACCATCCTGGAAGCTGCTCTTCAGGCCACAAACTGGGGCAACGAGCACTCAGGGCTGTATGGGGATTTAAGGGTCAGTGGAGTCCACCCCTGGTTGGCTCAGACAGAACTAATGGAACAGGGTGGGAGCTGGGCCTAAAAGGACTGGAAATCAAATAAGTTGGCATGGAGGAAGCTCTTGAGGCTGGCCCAGGGCCCCACCACCCCTTATACCTGGAAGTGATGCATGAACACCTGGGCATACCAGCAGGCAGGCTCTCTGCCTGTGGGAGACTGGTCAGGGTGTCTCCTTCCCACTCCCCCAGCCCAGAGGGAGCACAGCAGGTTCCAGGCTGAGTCCGGCCATGCCCTTCCCCACTGTATTCTGACCTCGCATGCTGAGTCGCAGCCCTGCCATCCCCAGGGCCCCTAAAGGCCTAAAAGTTTGGCGCATATGCAGAATTATTGTCTGCCAATGGTGGGCAGTCCATGAGCAGAGCTTCTGATGAAGCTCAAGGATTTTGAGTTTGGGAAGAAACAGAAAATGCTCAGTGTTCGGTGGCAAGAGGCAGAGGTGGGGATGTGCAAAAAGTGCAATAGCTGTCATACCCAAAGCAGAGATTTTCACCTGTTTTATCTCATGGCACACTTAAATTGTGTTCATCAAAAAAAGAGTAAAAGAAAGTGCTTTAAACTTCTTTTGAACATAAGATCCTCTCACGTCACACCAAGGTGCCACGGCACACTGGCGGAAAATCACTGCCCTAAAGGGAGCCTTCAGGGCAACCCAGCGTCTGCCTGGCAGAAGGTCTCCTGACTAATTGGATTCTATGAAGTTCAAAGTGCTGTCCATGTGTTCTGGGTCTCCCAGGTCCCACAGTCACAGAGCACCTGCTTCCCTTGCCTTCAGCTAAAGATGTGCACACCCCTTCCCAGACACGAGGGGGGTAGTGGTGAGACAGCCTTTGAGTGAGCCCCAGCTTCTGCTGGCTGGAGAAGCAATTGGTAGCTGCATCTAACTAGAAAGAAATGTCGGTGTCCATCCACTTGGGATGTTCTTGCATCCTCTAAGTTAACAATGAAGGCATGGGCTATGCAGCACCCCTCCCGCAGCTCCCTGCCCCAATCAGCTCTCCATCATTCAGGGCTAATGTCCACTTTGGTATATTCACACCCAGACTCTTCACAGCCTCCCCACCTGCCAGCCACCACCTGGTTAATTAGCCTTTGAAAGCAGCCCAGTGAAGGGGAAGCAGAGAGGAGGAAGGCCCAAAACAGCTGGATGTGCTGTCAGTTAATGGTGTTTTGCCCAAGCAGCAGGAACTCAGAATTAAATGAACCTATGAGGAAGGACTGGGGATACGTGGCCATGAGGGTCCTTCCTGGGCCTCCATGCTCAGGTGTCCCCATTCCTTTGAAGTCAGGAGAGGTTATTGATCTTGCCTGGAGTGAAGGGCACAGACCTAGCTCAAGCCCATGATCTCTGGGCCCTGGACTACAGGCACCTGGCTTATGGTGTAGAGATGTCGAAGCTCAGAGGCAGAGTGTTGCAGGGCTCACCAGGTGATCTTGCTTCTGAAGGCACATAATTAATTTCAGGTAATAATACAGCATCGATAGCTGACACTAAGCTGTTCTAAGTGAAGTCATTAATCCTTGCAATAATCTATGAGAGAGAACTATCATTCCCTTTTGGCAGATGAGACCTGGAGCCACAGAGTTGGAGAGGTGCAGGACAAGATTGGAACCCAAGAGTCCCACTTCTAAGCCCCAGCCCTTACCCACTAAGCCCTACTTCCTCTCAAGTAATCCTAGACACTTTTGGTCACCAGCATCTGCTTCCAGAGGGCCCCTTTGGTACCTCAAATTTGACAAGGGTTGGCCTTGCAGGTACCAGTGGCTGGGGGAGGGGGAGGTATACAGAGGAGAAGGAAAGGGGACTGCTGACCCCAACACTACCCACCCTGCATGCTTTCCCATCAGAAGAACCCTTGTTTTCAGAGTCTGCACCACCTTCACCAACCAGTGAAGGGCCACAAGGAGGCTTCAGGGGTCCTAATCCCAAATTGACAGGCATGTCCCGAGGCTCCCTGTGCCCAGACTTCTGTGAGTTACATGTGGACAGGGAGCCAGGGCCAGCCAGTTGCACAGGGTTCACCAACCCCGTGCAGGGAGCCAACCAACATTTGTTATTGCTAATAACATTTACTGAGTGTTAACTAGTTAAACATTATCTCATTCGTGACAACAATCCTCATGAAGAGTCCCCACCTTCTTTTAAAAGTGAAGAAACTGAGACATAGAGTAAATAATTGCCTGTGATCACCCACAAGGCCGAGGGATGAGCTCCACCCAATCAGCACCGCTGATGAGGCCATAGGTGCCACCCGAGAGTCCAAGCCTTGGCTAAGGACAGGTAGGAGCCCCTTCTTCCTCTCCTGGAACCCTGAAGCTCCATCTTTCTGTCTGATTGAAGCATGAAAGCTGAATTTTCTTTCCTTAATCAGGGGACTGATTCTTCCTCTTGCAGGGATTGTTGTTAAAAGCAATTAATACACATTTACAGAATGTTTAGACAGTCTGCATTTGGGATACCATACATTAGCACAAGACCTTTTCTTTTATTTATTTATTTTTTTTTTTTTAGTGATACCATTTGGTATGAAAAATTGTCCTCTTGGCTCCTATAGACAGCCTCTTTTCAAAATGTTTACCACCAAAGGGTGCAATTATTGACTGTGAGGGCAGCCTGACGTGATTAAGGTAGAAAGACACACCTTACCCACGTGCCTCAGGGGTGGCCCCTGAAGAACTTGCCAAAAATCCTCACACTCATGGAACCTGCATTACAGTGAGGTGGGGACACAGATAAACAGAAACAGGGACATAGACCAGAACAACAGTGCTTTTGAGAACAGCAACACAGGGGAGGGTCAGGGACGGGAGTGGGCATCAGATAGGGAGTAGCAGGAATTGAATACAGCTGGTCAGAGGAGGCTTCATCCAGAGGGGTAAGGTGAACAGGTGTTAGGGGCAAGGACACATGCCAGACAGTCAGTAGGGCAGATATATCCCAGGCTAGACTAGGTTAGGTAGCTGGGGGAGTGAGAGAACAGAGGGTGAGGTGGGGGTCCTGGAGGGCCCTGGAAGCTAATATAAGCACTTTGTTTTCACAATGGGGAAAACAAAGTTACTGGAGAGTTTCGAGTCGAGAAGTGATGTGACTTTATGCTTTAGAGAAATCACTTTGGCTTCTGTTTTGAGAAAAGACTGTTACAGGGCAAAAGTAGGAGCAGACAGACAAGTTGGGAGGCTGTTGCGAGAATCCAGGTAAGAAATAATGATGGCGGAGACCAAGGGGGTGGCGTGATACCGTGAGAGAAGTCAGAGCCAGGTTATATTTTGAAGTTGCCAAAGATGGGTTGCATGAGACTGAAAAGAAATGAGTCCAGGATAACTCCAAGGATTCTGGCATGGGGGCTTCCAGAATGGGGTCATCATTCGCTGAAATGGAGAAGGCTGGGCAGAGGCCAGGGAGGGAAGATCAGGAGTTAATGTGAGAATATGTTAAGTTCGAGGTTCCATCAGCCATCCAAGCAGCAATGAAGACGAAGCAGATGGCTACAGGAGGCTGAGGGCAGAGGTCTGGACTGGAAATGGAGATGGGGAGCTTCTTGTGGAGCTGGGAAAGCATTGAGGGGGTGAGTGCAGAGGGAGCACAGCACCCAAGACTCAGCCAGAAGAGGCTCCCATTGGAAGAGGTAAGGAAGATGAAGGGAGCCAGCCAAAGAGAATCAGAGGAAGATGCCAGAGCTGTGGGAGGAAAACCAGGCAATGTCCTGGGAGCTGAGAGAAGATGAGTGAGGCAGTGGTCACTTGTGCCAAAGGCAGTGAGGAGGTCAGTCATTGAGGACGAAGAAGAGAGCACTGCTTTAGGAGTCTGGAGGACTTTGGTGAAGAGCAGTTTGCATGGAATGGCACAGAGCGGATACTGAGTCTCACGGGAATGGGTTTAAGACAGAGTGGAAAGACAGGAACTGCAGAGCCCAGCAATAGAGAACACTTCTGAGTTTTGCTGTGATGAAGAAAGGCAGTAGCTAGAGGGATAGTGGGGCCAAGGGGGGCTTTTTAAACATACAGGAGCAATAGCCTGTATATTGATGGAAATAAAGTAGAAAGGGGGAATTGAGGCTGTGGAAAGACGAGGTAATACCCTGGAGTGCTTTCCTTGAGGAGGTGAGGGGTGGAGGTTAGTAGTCTGGTTGGGGGGGGGAGGGGTACCTAGATACCCCTGGTGACAGGAGAGAAGCTGGAGCCCAACAGCAGATGTGGATGGGTGGGCAGTGTGGCGGGACCATGCACAGACAGGGTTTCTCCCAGGATCAGGAAGCGAGGTCATGCTCAGAGTGGTGATGGGGAAGGAGATGCGGAGGTTTGAGGAGAGAGGAGAAAGCCTGGAGCAGTCATGGAAGACAGCAGGAGGGAGACAGATATGGCTGAGGTGGTGTCATGGCTGAGCGCTGCTCAGGACCCACTGAGGGCCCCAGTCCTGAATTCAAAGAGAAACCAGTCAGCAGGGTGGTTGTTTTTCCCAACATTCAGCTACACAGATGTAGGCTCAGAGCATGCAGGCAGATCTCACCAGGGCTGAGGGTTTGCTGAGAGAAAGCAGGGGAATTGAGTGTGTGCAACAGTATCATTCCAGGGAGTCAAATTCTGTGGAATTCTGTGGTCAGGAGGAAGTGACATCATGAAGAGGGTGACAGATCATTAAACAGTTGGTCAGTAGATTATGGGTCTCAGTGGGCTTGGAGAATTGTTAGAGTCTGGATACCAGAGGGAATAAGCCAGAAGATGTGGGGAGTGCTAGGAGAGTAGGGTGTCTGAAGATGGGATTTTTCAGGCTGCCTTCATTCATCATGGTGAAGTCTAGAGTCCAGAACGCAGCCGTGGGAATGAGGGCTTGTAAAGTGGAGAGCAGGCAGGGTAGTCAGCTTGGATGTTTACACTGCCAAATGTTAGCCCAGGAGGCATGTCAGAGAGACTACCTGAGCCATCAGAGACGGGGTGGGGTGCAGTAGATGACTGCAGAGAGGGCTGGGAGGTGGGACCTCCGCACGCATGGGCGTTTCCATTCTCCCTGAGAGAAGGTTCTGTGGAGTGGAGTTCTCGCTTTATCCCCATTTCACAGAAGAGGACCTGAGGCATCAAAAAGTCAGTAAGTAGTGGTGAGCTGAAACTCAGGTCAGGGCGTTTGACACTCGGAACACTACATGGAATACCTTCCAACACAGACACGCTGGGTGTGAGTGAGACTTGGTCCCTGCCTGCAAGAAAACCCATCACTCTCCTATGGGAAAAGAAGGCGTGTGCAATGACAAGGTAAAGGGCCGTGAGATAGTTGCCAAAAGAACGTCATGGTAACTGTGGAGGGGAGGGCAACACACCTAATCCAAAAGATGCTAGAAATCTTCTCAGAGGAGGATGGGTGGGATTTTATAGGCAGACGTGGGACTGGGGAAAGGCATCCCTGTCACGGAGGACAGCCTAAGCAGAGAGTAGCTGGGAAGGCCCCAGATCACCTAGTATGGCCAACTTGTCCTTTGTCTCAGGGACAAGCAAAAGAGAAGCAAAAGATGACACCAGAAAAAGGGATCACAACCAGAATAGCAAGGGCCAGTGTTAATCAGGGAGGCTAAATGCAGTTACCCACCACCCCAGGGGCTTTGCACAATACAGATTTAGTATTTGTTCAGATTCATCACTGGTGTTCAGTTTGTGGCCACACAGGGACACAGGACCCAGACAGCCTTAGCTGAGTGATTTCTGTACTAGATGCTCTGCATCTGGCTGGTATACCGAGGGTGGAGAGAGTGGATGGTCTTGCAGGAGGTGTTTCGGACCCCAGCAAGACTGTGGGTGTGCCTTTAGACGCATTCCACTGTCTAGAATCCAGTCATAAGCCACACTCAGCTATAGGGGGAGCTGGAAGATGTAGTCTAGCTGTGTCCACAGGAGGGAAAGGATGCTGGTTTAGGTGACCATGTAGCATTCTCTGCCACAGGCCTCCAGTCCAGACCACAGCGTTTGGGCTTACCAAGGATGCCCAGGAAACAGAGAGGACATAGTCAAAGCCAGTTTGAGAAGGGCTGACCAGGAGACACTCACAGGGAAGAGCTAGGGCCAGGGAACTTGGGGAGTAGAGCCCCACCCTGGAGGCAGGGGCAGGAGAAGAAAAGGGTACCCAAAACAATGACATTGAGAGGCTCTTTTGACCCTTGCCTATGTTGGGAATTAGACAAGCAAAGGAGCTAAACAGGAAAAGATCACTCCAAGGCCTCCCAACTGGACCAAGAAGGCCGCCATCCTCCTGGTCTCAGCTGGGGGGTCACCAAAAGGTAGGGTCAGGCCTTGAGAAGATGGAGAGTCTAGCGGTGGCTGTGACAGTCCTCCCCCATCCATGGCCTGGCCTCAAGAGATGGGGAAGAAAGGATCTATTTTAATTTTCTTCTCAGGCCTCCACATGACAAAGGAGAAATATCACCCAATATTATTATCTCTCAGAAAATACTCTATGGAATCATAAAAAGGGAAATACAGTGAAGCCAGACCACAGAGGCTGCCCCTTAAATCAGGAGCTTCTAAATTATCATGGTGGCGCACTCTTAATTCCTCTGGATGAAAACATTAAAGATGACAATGTCCCTTTAAATCAAATGCCCTGGGAGTTGCTGTAAAGAGTCAGTGAGCTTTTTTTTCCTTGTGAGGATTTTTTTTTTCTCTTTTCACCTTGTAATAAAATATAAATCATAACTTGTGGGGGCAGGCTCTACAGAGCAAGCTGTGAACATGGATTTTCTGAAAATGAAGGTGTTTTGTTAATGGGAACCATCTCATCTTGGAAGCGTGAGAGTTTCAAGTGATGAGTTTGCTACTTACCTTTACACTCATTTTTTTCTGTTTTTTGGATTCACAGGCTGGCCCCAGGCCTGGCTGTAGCACAGGTGATGAATTGTAATGGCACACCCCAGGAAGCTGGTGGGGCTGCCTCGGACCCTGCAGGGAGCCGTTGGCCTGGGGCTTATGCACAATGGGTGAGAGGGGTAGTCCTGCGATGTGGTGCTTAGAAGCAGGAGACTGGGGACTGGAGGTTGTCCACACACCCTGGCCTGCCCACTCAACCAGGCCTGGCAGTCTGAGCCGTCAAGAGCTGCGAGGCTGAGAAGCCTGCATGGCAGAGCCACAGCTAAGTAGACTTAATTGCCTAGTGTGGAAGGGGGTGAGGGACGGGGAATGAACTGGTGAGCTGACCCAGGCCAGGGCCAGCACCAGGGCAGCCTGATCCCAAGGCTCTGCTCTGGCCCCTGCACGCCTTCATTACCATGGGCTTTGGTGGAAACCCAAGTCTGTGAAGATTGTCAGGCATTTGTAATCCAGGTAGAAAAGAAGACTCAGATATTTTAGAAAAGTTTCCAAGACTTAGGTCTGAAATCAGAGGGTATGCTGGTTGACTCAGAAGCTTTATGGCCTATAGCCTTCTCCCCACAAATAACCAGGCCTCTTCTAAAAGGTTGTTTCTTCGCATCAGGCCCTTCCTCTGTGGTCCACCCACTTCCCTCACCACCTCCACCTCCACAGAGAAATTGAGGCCACAGAGGTAACCTGTGCCCACCACTGGGCACCAACAGTGGCCCTTCCTCAGTCTTAATCCACTCTCACCTCTCTGCAGATCAGGCCACTGACTCCTCTCTCGTTGGCACCGTCTTGCGCTCTCCGCTACTTTGGCCACTTCTTTACTTCTTTGCAAGTGAACATCTTTCTTCTGCCAGCCCCTTATACTTTTTCTGTAGAGGACCAGGAAGCAAATACCTTTAGGCTCTGCAAGCCATACAGTCTCTGTCATAACCACTGAACTCTGACCTCGTCATGCAAAGCAGCCCTAGATGATATGTGAGCAATGGGTGTGTCTGTGTTCCAGCAGCACTTCAGTCACAAAAAAAGGCAGAGGGCCTGAGACACGCAGGGGTGTGCCCCGCCTCCATCTTCACTGACCACAGGGAGGCCCTGCTCCACCCAATCCTCCAGACCCCTCCCTTCCAGCTCCACGTCTCTAGCGGCCCACTGCAGTCCCCTTGATCATTACTTGGAGCCACCACACAATGAGTGTGGCTAACTCACCTCCTTCCCCCCCCCCCCACCTACATCCTGCCTCATTATACATTTTCATCTTCTCCCTTTGCACTTCTTTTTTTTTTTTTTTTGCAGTTTTTTGCTGGGGCTGGTTTTGAACCCGCCACCTCCGGTACATGGGGCCAGTGCCCTACTCCTTTGAGCCACAGGCACCGCCCCCTTTGCACTTCTTTTGTAATCAGATTGTTAAGTGCTTCCAGGGGGATGGTCAAGCCTGTGACAGGCTTCATGTGTTAGTGGGAAAAGACTCAGGAGATGGGTGGGGCGGCGGAGACAGGGCTCTGGGGAGAGACTGGGGCTGGGAGACATGGCACCAGAATGGGGAGCCTGCATTGCAGGCTTGCTGGGCCTGGTCTGCTGCATCAGTGAGGCTACGAGACCCATGTTGGAGATAAACTGTCCTCTGGTGTACAGGTTCAAGCAAGAGACTATAATGGGCAGGCAGGTGTCCTAGACCCAGAGGCTCTATCTGCCTGCCCATCTCTAGGTGTTCTGATGGTCACTGAGCTGTGAGCAGAGCCAGTCCTCAGAGCCATCCCGAAGGGTTCCAGGGGGGCAGTGTTTGAAGCCATGACCCACCTTCTTCTGTGGCCCCAGTGGTTCCTGCTTTGCCTCATCCCAGGGAGACCACACGGCCTAGACATAATGCCTGGAGCTAAAATTCAGGGGCGTCAAGATCCATGTCTAGATCCATGTCTGGATCTACACACTCTGTGGAAAGAAACCACTCCATGGGGATGGTCATGGGGTGGGACCCTGACCCCAAAGCTGCTGACTTGCCAGGAATCAGGGATGGGTGCTGGCCTAGGAGGGAAGACCCTGTCTGCAGCCTTTGTCTTGCTTCCATGCCCTAGAGGTTCTCCGGCTTCCCAATGGCCCCATTTCCCGCGGTTCACCCAGGGCTGGTCGCAGAAGGGTTAAGTGGAGGTGCCCCACCAGACACCCTCTGACTGATGCCGCTCTTCACAGTCTGCTCACTTGGAGCAGCCAATGGGCTCACCTGCTTCTGCCCATTGCATGCAGAGATAAAATTCTATATTATTTATTCACTCTCCTCCGCACAGTCCTGGGTCATGATACGCAATAATTAATCACCACACTGTCTTTGCAAGGGATATACCCAGCCCGGAGGGTGGGGTCCTTCCCTGTGCTGCGCCTCTGCAGCCGCCTGACAGATTGACTGCCGAAGGTTTGTTCCGAGGCTTCATCTTTTATCTTGGCCACTCTCTCAGGGCTGCAAAGCCATCAGTGCCCCCTTTGCAGGCAGGCCCCGTTCCTGGCACACTCAAGAAGGCCCTGGAATTTATTTTGCCCATTTGAATACAAATGCAATTGAAACAAAATTCTTTTTGTTTCAGAAGCCATTGGTCCATTTCTGTTTCTTATCAAGTGAACTGACAGCTACAGAGAGTTGAAATAAACAATTCTGCACTGGCCGTGCCAGATTAAGTAAATTCCCCCACCCCTACTAGTTGTGTTACCAGCTGGGGGTTGGTGCTAGTCTTGGGACAGCTCTGGAGGCAGAAGATCAGGCTTGGGGCTGTGTCTGTGCCAGGATACGCAGCTGGACAGACATGGGCCCTCTGCCTCATGGTCTACCCCTCACTCCCGCAGTCTGAAATACAGTCTTAGAGGTCTTTTCCTTCAGGGATGATCCCGGGGCAGGGAGACCCATTCAGTCATTCATTCAGGAGGAAGAGGGAGTGGCAGTCCCAGCCCTGCTCTCTGGGGCTCCTGACCTCCCTTTGGAAGTGAGGCTCCCAGGCAAGAAGGAAATCTGTAAATATCAAGAGCCAAACCACAGGGCTTGGGTGATGGGTGCGGTGGAATTATCTCAAAGGTCAGGAAGACTTCCTAGAAGAAGGGCTTGGGCTGGGCCTTAAAGAACAGGGATGGGGTAGTTTTGGACAGAGAAAGAAAGAAGGCTTCTTCCTGCAGATCCTATTAGACAGAAGAAATAACTTAAAAATAATAAAGGGGTTCGAGAATGTACAACACTGATTAAATACTTAGCAAAGCAGGACAGATCTACAGTGCAGCAGATGGAGCTGGGCCTCCTGGCTCCAGCTGGGTCCTGCTTTGCCCTGGGGCTTCAGATTTCATAGCCTCTAAGGTCCCCACTGTTTGCCCAGCTCCTGGGAAGCCACCAAGCTGACCTTATTCTGAGAAATGCTTCACCAAAGAGGGGCATGCCCTGCATAGAGCCTCCTTACAGGCCCCGCAGGATGGGCACAATACCACCTTTGGGGCACAGAGAATAGTGACTAGAGGAACCCTCACATTGGTCTTTGGAGGGAGGAGGCCAGGCAGCTCTCCCTGTGAGTTCTGTGAAGGCAGGGCCAGGTCAGATTCTGCTCTGCTTACACCCAGGACAGGGCTTGGCGCAGAGTCCCTGGGAGATGGATCCACTAAGCTGGCTCTCTTCCCAGGACCCTGAGCTCAGAGCTTGTGGTCATCCACGAGAACACAGAGAGTCCAGTGGGGGGCTGTTGACAAGTGTGTGGGCTAGCCAGAGGGCTCATCTTGGGATCTGTGGAATGTGGACCCTCAAGTTGTGCCAGGCAGTGCTGAGCTGGGGCTCCAAAGCCAGTGGGGCAGCAAAGGGGCCCTGGAACCTCAGGGGTTGAGTGATCCTCAGCACTCGGGCTTGCCAGGGAGCCCTGCGTGACTGACTCCACATCTGGAGAAGGGACATTGCATGAGCTAGAGGGTCAGGGAGGCTCCATGGGGTGGCAGGACTGGTACTTGATCTTGGAGAACACTGGAAAATGATTACTTTCATATCCCTAAAATATTGTTTCAGGGCCAAGGGAGAGGGGACATCTTCCTTAACCAAGTCAGAGAGAGCCTTGCAAGAGGCAGCCTTCAGGGAAAGGGTGGGGTCCTGGTCAAACTGGCACCTGGCGGAACCTCATTCAAGCTTTATTCGGTGCCTCTCATTCTGCCAAGACACTGGTCAAACTGAAATATTATTCCTATTGCAGTGTTTTAGTAGTCTCAACTCCATTGTGATCTCCCTTCTCATTTCTCTTTCCTTTGTTCATAACTATTTCTTATCTTCTCTGTTTTCTTTTAAGCAGAACCCTGCCCCTTTATAATCAGAAGAAAAATAAACTTTGTGCAAATCTCCCTGTCACCTCACACCCATCCATATCTTAGATACCTGAGCCTTCTCCAAGAGGGCTGAAAGTAAAAGAGAAAGTGCCTGCCTGAAGCAGAGTCTGCAGAGGGGCCCTAGAGCCGCATGTCTCTGGGAGGGGCAGAAGGAGGAAGGGTGAGAGGGACTCTGCAGGGTCTCAACTGCAGAGCTGCCAAAGCCCAGGCTGCCCTCCCTTCCTGCTCACATCCTTCCTCCCTGCCCCACTGTTTCTGCCCAACATACACCTTTCTTAGGATCAAGAGGGAAGATTACACTCCAATAATCAAGGGATAGTGTTTTTAATGTCTTCTGATGTGCTTGGAGTTCTAGATATGCAAATGGTCACCCATGTCTGTGCAGTCCATACGTTACCTTCCATCTGTTGTCTCCTGACCTTTGCCCCCCACCCATGCAGTGCTGGGAGCCATCTCCCCACTGTCTGAATTCCTCAGAATGGTTTCTAGGAGCATCCACCAGCTCCATCTACACCCTCTGCCCAAAACCCTCCGGGGCCTGCTCTCAATTCCACCTCACACACACTGAGAATTTGTTTATCCCTGGTGATCTGCTATCCCAGGTCTGTATGGCAAGAATACCACCAGGTGTCTGGCATCATTTGGCATAAATGAGACGAGAGAGAGAAATTAAAGACAGACTGTCCCCCTGGATCTGGACCTTGCAATAGAGTTCTCACCAGTTGTGTCTTATTTTGTTTTATCATTTGCCAGTGGACACATCTGTCCAAGACAAGGCCAGGTCACTGTCCATCATTTGGACAGCCAGGGCCAGCCCCACCAAGCTGGACTGTCAAGGCACAGCCAGGCCCTGTGAAGACCTTGCATGATACCCACACACATAACCCCGGGAGCTGGGCCCTGGGGCCCTGAGGCTCACAGGGAGGGCTCCCATAACACACCTTTAGGGGGCAAATGGTTTGGGGCCCCCTCAAGAGTACTGTCCTCCACAGCACTCTCTAAAATCTCAGTCACTGATAAGCAGTCCTCAGAGGCTAGTGTCAGTTTTCACTTATGGCCCGGTGAGAAAACAATGGCACATTTACTTTGATGGGGAGCAGCTCCTCTGACACCCAGGGCCCCAGCCTTGTGCTAACAGGCATTCCATGCCCCTTACTCTCACATTAGTTCTCAGAACTCAGCAGCTATCAATGGCTGTCTGTCTGAGAAGAGACAAATATCAGATGGCCATTGCAAGACTGTGGTATTTGTTTAGAGAAAATGATCTTCCTGGTAAAAGGGCTGTTTGCTCCTCGCAGTTATAAGATCAATACAGACCCTTCCAGGGAAGCAGCCCTGGGGTCCCGGAGCCAGAATGAGAGTGACAAACTGCTGGGTCACTGGGGCAGGCTGAGACTCAGCAGCTTGCACCCATGGGCCCCGTGCCTCGGGCCTCTGCACACGAGGGGAAGATGTTCATTACCTCCCCTTCCCACACACAGAAGGCCTCTGTCCCCACCCACAGGAGCCGCCACTATACCTCCAACTCATCTATAAGAAAAGTCATATGGGGAGAAAATGATCCTGCTGCTAATAGGATTAAAGTGCATTTTGAGTTTTCCAATTACATATTTCAATTATTTCATGAATATTAATTGGAACTCAACCAGGTAACTGTGAGCTGGCAGGAAACCAGAAACAGAAGATTTTCTACCAATGGCCACAGGTTTCATATCCCAGGATACAGCAGGAAGACTCTTCTGGGGCCCAGGGGCCTAGCAATTTCCACTACACCTCAGCGCAAGGCTTAATGCTCCTGCCCAAGCTCCACTGTGCCCACTGAAGGGCCCATACTGCTTCCTCTGCTTGGAAGCCCCTTCCTAGGCTCCACTCTTCCCAGCCTCTGAGCCAGTGATTTTCAAACAGTGTGCAGTGGCGTACTGGTGTGCCATGAGAAGATCTCAGGTGTGTCCTGAAAATTTTTAAAGATCATCAATTAAATTATTTCAAAGGGCAGTAAGTATATTCTTTTTTTTATCTTTTTTTTTTAATCAACATAATGTAAGTGTGCACAGAAGTTTTACTATAAGTTCAAGTGTGCTGCAAGATAAAAAAGGTTGAAACACACTGGTCTAGGGCACTGGAAGTCCCGAGAACACATAGTTGGCTCAAAAGAACTTCTCTACAAAAACTGACATTCTTCTGCAAGAATACCCACCCCAGCCTCACAGCTGCGTATGGACAGCAGCCACACAGTACATAGTATAAGCCTACTGGCCAGGGCTGCCGGAGACTGGGGCCTCCTAGTACATAGGGGGCAAAACACAGTTAGCTATGTCTCCAGGAGGCGATGCCCTGCACACACACACCACCCTTGGCTTCAGGAGCCCAGAGTCCCTGGGCATTAGGCCCAGTGTTGTCAGTGTTCTGTATTCCCAGGCCCTTTCCTACCTGATATCCTGGGTCTAGTTCAAGAAATGCACAGCCTAGCCATCCAGAGGGGCTGGTGTTTTCTGAGGTAGTAGTAACCCGTAGAAGCCTGTCTAAGAAGGGCCACTCTCTCCTGACACGTCCCTCTGAGCCTGGCACCTGGTGTTCAGGGTCCCAATCCTTGCATCTCCAGTGTCCCCCAAGTGGTTCCTGATGTACCTTGGCTAGGATGGCCTTAGGGAAAGCAAGGCAACAGGTATCTGCTCCTACTTAGACCTTTGGGGCAAAGGGAAGTCATCATTAAAACACATCTCGTTCATTACAAAGCAGGAAGCACAAGCTGGTGCCAGCCCTGATGGAATGTGGGGGGGGGGGGAGGGGAAGTTGCCCTGAGACAATATGGGAAAGAAAAGTTCCAGCTGCAACAGAGCGCTGCTGGGACATCTGAGTGTGGATAGGCTCTCTGTGTGACTCTAGGGCAGGCAGAGTGTGGAAATGAGAGCAGAGCCCGCAGCCAAGGCCTGGCAGAGGCCTGCTGAGCTGAGAGGACCTGCAGTTTGTCAGGAGGGTGGGAGCCATGGTAACAGTGACACAGGGCATCACAAGATCTGTCTTGCTTCAAACACACGTGCCACATCAGACCCAGGTGTTCCAGGGAGGCGGGCCTCTGGGCAGGGTGCCTGGCCCTCCTGTGGACCGTCAAGTTTTAGCAAGTTTATGGGACCTTGCAGTGCTTCTGAACTCACTGCGCTAATTGCATCAGCCCAGCAACACTGTGGATAGGCCATGAAGCCAGTCACCACCAATACCTAAAGTCCCTGGAGTTTTCTAATCTGTGGATTAGGCACACACTCCTGCTGTTGTGGTGGAGGCCCAGGCCTGGGACTGAGCTCAGAGGAGAGCACAGCTCTGGTCCCAGGAGTAGACACAAGGTGATAAAATCCCTTGTCACATGGCATCTTCACTAAGGGGCCCCGCCTAACCCCAGCCTGGCTGTTCTTCATCTGCTTCACATCAGCACCAAGTGTCCTTGGCATGAACCCCTGACATAGTTCAGAACAGGACTTCCTCTTAAATCATGTTAGTGGGGAAGAATCTGCCCCCTAGGGCCAGACTTTTCAATGGGGCTGATTTATCCAAAGCATCCAGATTCACTCCAAGGGCCAAGTCAGGCCCAGGAGGGTCCTGGCCTTCATGCAGGCTCCTCCCAGCACTGTCAGGGGCAGACAGACAGGAGTGGATGGAATACCAATTCTCTCTTCTCCACTTAGATTGTATTTGCTGTATAGCCCTGTGTTATTTTTTGTTTGTTTGTTTGTTTTTTGCAGTTTTTGGCCAGGGCTGGATTTGAACCCATCGCCTCCAGTATATGGGTCCAGCACCCTACTCCTTTGAGTCACAGGCGCCACCCTAGCCCTGTGTTTTATATGATAATGTTGCAGTCGTATTGTAAACTGTAACTGACGTATAATATACACAGACAAGTGCACAGTTTAAGGAAGTGGCCTCAAGCACCCTGTGTGACCCCGGTCCCTGTGGGAAAGGAAGTAGAGCCCAGCCAGCACCCAGACACCCTCTCTCCCGCCTTTTCCCCATCCCCCCACGCTTCCTCCTCCCCAGCATGATTATTATCCTTTCCTTCTAATACCACAGGGCAACCTTGCCTGTGTTTGAACTTGATAGCAATGCAATCATATGGTACGACCCCTGGGTGTCTGGCTGCTTGCTTAAAACTATGTCTGTGAGATTCGTTTATTGTAGCTTCTTCTATAACAGACATTTGTTCCTTTTCGCTGATGATAATATTCCAAATATGCCACAGCTGATGTGCCTGGGTCATTTCTAGTTTGGAGAAATTATAAATAATGATCCTGTGAACATTCCGTGCAAGTCTTTGATATGCACCTCTGTCAGAAATACACATCTATCTTCCTTGGCATCAGATTCCTGGCTGAGAGTATGCAGAGTAACAAGACAGTGATTCCTGGTTTTTTAAACACACTCCTGTTGTAACAGTGAGGACTCAACCACCAAGGGAAGTGGAGAAAGATGGCCTCTGGCCCCCAGGCACCCATTCAAGGTCAGCTAGAACACAGCCTTGAGGAGTCTTTCCCAGCCTGGCTTTGAGCCCCAAGTATTCCTGCAGACCACTCCCTGCCTTTGGGCCACTCTCTGAGAAGGCTGAAGAAAGCAAGGGCTACACCTTCTGGCCCCTGCAATTCCCAGCTTGTAGACAGCCACTGCTTAGAGGAGCCACCTGCCTGCTCCTCCTTCTCCCCTGGGTCCAACATCACATGGCCCATGGGGCAGCCAGCTGAGGGCAGGGCTATGAGCACCCCTGTGGCTTCCACCTGGAGGACAGGAAAAGCATTTCCATCCATAAGGAATGTTCAGACCCTCTTAAAGGGGAAACACTGTCACTGCTCTCTGTTGATGTAAATTATGTTTAGTATAATGTTAGTTAAATACGTACAAACATAAAACCAGGTACACATTCCTTATGCAGAGAGCTTACAACCATAAAGCTAAAACAAATTTATAAATGAAATAAAAACAAATTGCAAAACCAATAAACTTCAAATTAACAACATTAATTTAATGGGACAAAGTGATATTGTTTTCCTGAAACTGAATTAGTGCTCACAGCGTGACTATGGGGCCGCTTGCTACAGCTCTCTGGTGTTCTCTGCCACTTTACCTGGGGCTAGGTGATGACTCAGCTCTCCTGCCACTTTATTCTCTACTTAAACCACTACCAAATCTCCATTCCTGTAGCCTCTTGACCTCCTTAAGCCTTGTTTTGTTCATCTGTGAAATGGAGAGAGTAACAGTATGTACTTTGTTAGGAGAATGAAACTAATGGATGCAATACACCTGTGGTCCCCAACCTCTGGGCTGTGGACCAATATCAGTCCATGCCCTCTTAGGAACCAGGCCACATAGCAGGAGGTGAGGGCGAGCAGGCTGAAAAGTGTAAGCAGTGGCACGCAGAGACAAGCCTGGAGTAGAGATATTCAGGCCTAGTTTATTAAAAGGGGAGAGTGATTCACCTGGGCAGTGCAAAGGTGGCGTCTGCACCTGGGGACAGTTAGAGACCCCCCCCTCTTCTATGGGGGTGAGTGAATTCCACAGCTTGACTGGAAAGTTAGGGTCTTTGCACAAATTTGTAGAGGTGGGGCTAGCCAGACCCTTTGTGTCTTTGTCTTAGGAGGAGGAGAGGAAAGGGTTCGTGTGTGGCTGTGTTGACCCACCAACATAAGGGAAGCTTCCTCTGTATTTACAGCCACTCCCATCTCTCCAATCACTGCCACCTGTCAGATCCACCCCCACCCCATGTCCTTGGAAAAATTGTCCTCAATGAAGCCTGTCCCTGGTACATAAATGTTGGGGACCACTACAATACAGCCTCCTGCCTTAGATCCTGTATAGTAACACAGGGCTGCTCACCCAAAAGGGCCCATACTGTGTCTGCTGTCAACATCCTCAAATTCTTGTTTTTCTTTTTTTTTATTATTATTATTTTTTTTTACTAAATCATTGCTATGTACATTAATGCAATCATGGAGCACCATACACTGGTTTTATAGACCGTCTGACAAATTTTCATCACACTGGTTAACATACCCTTCCTGGAATTTTCTTACTTATTGTGTTAAGACATTTATATTCTACATTTACTACGTTTCACATATACCCTTGTAAGATGCACCGCAGGTGTAATCCCACCAATCACCCTCCCTACCCTCCCTCTTCCCCTTCCCCATATTCTTAGGTTATAACTGGGTTATACCTTTAATATGAAAGCCATAAATTAGTTTCATAGTAGGGCTGAGTACATTGGATACTTTTTCATCCATTCTTGAGATACTTTACTAAGAATATGTTCCAACTCCATCCAGGTGAACATGAAAGAGGTAAAGTCTCCATCTTTCTTTAAGGCTGCATAATATTCCATGGTGTACATATACCACAGTTTATTTTCTTTTTATTATTGAATCACATGTACCCTTGTAAGATGCACCAAAGGTGTAATCCCACCAATCATCCCATCCCTCCCCCCCATCCTCCCCCTCCCTCCCCTCCCTCTCCCCCTTCCTCATATTCTTAGGTGATAACTGGGTTGTAACTTTCATATGAAAGCCATAAATTAGTTTCATAGTAGGGCTGAGTACATTGGATACTTTGTCTTCCATTCTTGAGATACTTTACTAAGAAGAATATGTTCCAGCTCCACCCATGCAAACATGAAAAAGGTAAAGTCTCCATCTTTCTTTAAGGCTGCATAATATTCCATGGTGTACATATACCACAGTTTATTAATCCATTCGTGGATTGATGGGCACTTGGGCTTTTTTCATGACTTAGCAATTATAAATTGGGCTGCAATAAACATTCTGGTAAAAATATTTTTGTTATAATGTGATTTTTGGTGTTCTGGGTATATACCTAGTAGAGGAATTATAGGATTGAATGGCAGATCTATTTTCAGATCTCTAAGTGTTCTCCAAACATCTTTCCAAAAGGAATGTATTAATTTGCATTCCCACCAGCAGTGTAGAAGTGTTCCCTTTTCATCTGGAATTTGGAATTTCCAAATTCCCCTTCACAGAGGTTGCACCATTTTGCAATCCCACGTGAAACATGAGAGTGCCTGTTTCTCCATGGTCTCCTAACGGTTTATTTTCATTACCTATTTATTTGCTTAGCAAAGCAGTTTAATCTTTTATTATATGTGTAAGCATGAGCCGACTCAAATTCCATTAGAATAAATACATGCATTTAAATATTAATTCACACTTGTAGAATTGAATGGGGAATGCTTACCTATGGTTGTGGATATCACGAAAATTATGCATGGCCCTTTGTTTGCTCATCAGCTTCCGTTAGTATTTATGTAATGTGTGGCCCAAGACAACTCTTGGGTAGGCATTCATAGCTAGCTATGGCTGCAGTTGGACACCCCTATAGGGAAACAAATGGATGTAGTCAGGCTGTCATGGTGTGAGTGTGTGTCTCCGTGTCTCCTCTGTCTCCTTCCCCCATATATGGGTTCCATATAACTGGCTGACTGAACTTTGAACTTCACTTCAATCCTGAGTAGACCTGAGTAGCTCCCTCCTGAGTAGACAAGCATCATGTGTAACTTCAGACTGGATCAGGGCATTGAAAGAATATGTGATGTGGTAGGGGCAGAAGGGATGGTGGTCCACTGGGCTCCTTTGTGACAGTAACAGATTTGGTGAGTTAGTTGCATTATTAGGTGTGAAACTCAAGGAAATGAGCCTGGCGTGGTTGGGAAGCCAGTGAGTTGGAGAGCACGTGCCCTGTCTAAATCATCAATTCCAGCCCTGTGTAGCCATGAAGGGATCCAGCCCAGTGTTGCCACTGTAGTTTTTCAAGATAAACTGAAATAAGAAATTTAGGATATCTTCAGGTTTGGTTCCTTAAAGTAAAATACAAAAAAAAAAAAAAAAAAAAAAAAAAAAAAAAAAATTCCCTCTCCCTCAAATCCCATAACATGCAACCAAAAGCTGTCTCCAGGCCTGCCTTGGCCTGCAGGCTGATAGTTTGAGGTTGTGGGAATGTGGGAACAGGAAAAGTGAATTAGTATTTTCTGAGCATCTGTGGCCATTGTTTTTCACCTGATCCTGGGCTATGTGTACCATCAGCCTAATTTTCCAGATGAGGAAACCAAAGCTCAGAGAGGTTAGGTAGCTGGTCTGAGATCATACAGAAAGTCGTGACAGATCTATGCCCAAGTGTTCAGACGACCCATCTGTGCTCCAGTCTACCAGGCCATGGTCAAAGATCTTTCAGTTTTCCTCAGATAGAATATTCCGGAGCTGAAATCAAAGAGCAGCGTCTTCTTAACTTTGGCATAAATGAACAGATGCAGCTGTGTTTACGATTGTTTGAGAAGCGTCCTGATTGGCTCCCTGGGTAATACCCCATGGAGTATCATCTTGGTGTTGGCAGTGGCCTCCTTTCACTGGGAAGGACAGGGAGTACAAACCTGCCAGTTTTGATTTTCCCTGTACTGGTTTGAACTCCCCCTTTAAGAACTATTATGGGGATGAAGAAAACTGAAGTGCAGGTAAATTTCAATGACAAGGCCAGTGTAGACTGACCGTTCTGCTCTGTCCTGTACCTCTCAGTGCTGGCGGTCCTGTTGACTGGGCCTCTAGTTTATAGGCCCTGTGTCTCCCACATGGCTCCCTGGACAGTCTTTGAGGTAGTGTTGTAGGGCATTTGTGAAACAAATGAATGAGGCTTTGGACACAGAAGTGAGGCTAAGCAGGGTAGGGCCCAAAGGCAATCAGTTATATTGCCTGTGGTCTATTTTATAACCTGAAGAGGCTCTTTCATTATAATTTTTGTTTTTATCATTTTTTTTCTAGTTACTATTTCATAAATATTTTTCATCACTTTAATTGGCAATTTTACCTACTCTTCCCCTCCCCCCCCCATCTCTGGCTTCATTTTTTTTTTTTTTTTTAAGTTTTGGAACTTGCACTTCGATACTTGTTTTGTAAATTTAATTATGTTTTCAATGATGAGCAGAAAGTTGTCTGCATACTTTAGAGTCCAAATAAGTCAGCCTCCCTAAAATACAAATTGTGTAGTTTAGTAGGAAGTATTTTATATCTGTTGATATACACTGAATATTATACTGAATATTAATATAGGAAGATGGGAGGCCAGGTGCAATGGTTTACCCCTGTAATCCTAGCACTATCAGAGGCCGAGGAAGGATGACTACTTGAGGTCAGGAGTTCGAGACCAGCCTGAGCAGAGTGAGACCCCATCTCTACAAAAAATAGGAACATTAGCCAGGTGCGGTGATTCTTGCTTATATTCCCAGCTACTTGGGTGAGGCAGAAGGATTGCTTGCGTCCAGGAGTTTGAGGTTGCTATAAGCTATGATGATGACACAGCTGTACTCTAGCCAAGGTGACAGAATAAGACTCTATCACAAACAGACAAGCAAACACAAAACCCCAAAGAGGATGGGAGAAAATGGTAATCTTGCTGCTAAAGTAACTTTTCCCTGATGGATGTGACTTACAACACCTATTCTGTTTTAGTTTAACTAAAAAAGAAAAGAGAGATTAGCAAATTAAAATATTAGCGATCTCCTATGAGATCAGTAAATTTTTTCTCTGAAAGTTAAATCAGGGGGAAAATTATGCTATCAACAACTTTTCATTTTTGACTTTCTCTCTCTAGTTTTCAGTATCATTTTATAAATTTAATTAGATCCTGGAATAAGCTAGAAATTGCTTTTGACTGCTATTAATAGTGACTTGAAATATCAGTGACATTAACACAATATGATCTTTTGTTTTTCTTCCTCATGTCAAACAGAGTCAAGGAGTCTATTATAGCAGCTCCATGGTTGTCAGGAACCCAGGCTCCTTTTATTTTTTTTGCTTCTCTGTCCTCAATGTGTGCCTTCCGTGGTCAAAGTTACCTCATTGTCAAGAAATGGCTGCTGGAGCTCCATCCATTATGTCTGCATTGCAGACATCAGAAAGAAGGAAAGTAAATGGGTGCTGGCACCTACATTACTGGAATCAACTTCTTCTGTAGACCTTTTCTTAAAACGTTCACCAGTAAATTCTGCTTCAATCCCATTTTTGCCTGCTTCTATAAGGGACCTCTAGAAATGTGGGTTTTTGTTTGGGCACGTTTCCAGGTCTAACTGTGACTGTTAGTAAGGAAGAAGGTAGATTGGCTGTTGGAAGGGCAGGTGGCAACCTCTACTGCAATACTTGTGGCTAACTCCTACTACTTCCCATGCCGAGCAGGTCTAATACCTTAGGGTGTGGTGGTGAGGGTAGGGTATCTTGGTCTGTACAATCCAAGAATAATTTGCACCAGGCTTGGTTTTGTGGCTAAATTGGTATGTGTCCCCATATCCATGTATTACCATATAGTTACAATGTGGAATGTTAGTTTCCTGTGGCTACTGTCATAAATAACCACACACTTCCATTGCTTAGAGCAACAGAAATGTATTCTAATTCTGGAGGCTAGAAATCCCAAGTCGGTTTCACTGAGCTGAAATCAAGGTACTAATAGGGCTTGAGTTCCTCTTGGGGTTATAGGAGAGAATGATTCCCTACTTTTTTCAGCTCTGGAGGCTTCCAGCAGTCTTAGGCTTGTGGCTATATCACTCTAGTCTCTCCCTCTGTCTCCACACTACCTCTCTGTGCTCAGAACTCCTTCCCTTGTAAGGATTTGCAGGATTACATTTAGGACAGACCGGATAATCCAGGATGAGCATTCCCTCTCAAGACCCTTGACTTGATCACCTCTTTTGTTCTATAAGGTAATATTAATGCTTTTGCCATATAAGGTAATATTCAAAGGTTCTAAGGATTAGAACATGAGCCTATCTTTTGGGGGGCCACCATTCAGCTCACTAATTTCTATCCTAAATTAAGTTGTGTGTCATTTATGTACATTTTTTTTTTCCTTCAGAGACAGGCTCTCACTTTGTCACCCAGGCTGGAATGAAATAGCAGAATTGCAGTTCACTGTAACCTTGAATTCCAGGACTCAGGCAGTTCTCCGGCCTTAACCTCCCAAGTAGCTAAGACTGTAGGCATGCACCATGACACCCAGCTAAATTTTTATTTTTTTAGATACAGGGTCTTGCTATAGTTCCCAGACTCATCTCAAACTCCTGAGCTCAAATGCTCCTTCTTCAGGCCCCCCAAAGTATTGGGATTACAGGTGTGAACCACTGGCTGGCCTGGCTGGGGTCCCACATCAGAAGCAGGGTCCATTAAGATCTATGGATCTGATGTCAGTTGACTGAAGAAATGTAAAGTTAGAAATGATGAGAGACAAACAGACAAGACACACGAATATAATTTTCAAAGTTGGGAGCACAGAGAACCACTGCTTGTTCATGGGGTTCTGGTGGATAACCCTGAGTGTCAGTCCCACTCAGCTTTTATTGAAGGTTATTTGCTCATTAGCCCAAAGGGTAAGCTGAAGAAGGGAACAAAGATACCAACAGTTTCTCTGAGAGAGCATATCAGCTCCTATCATTCCTATAATCATTAACTTTAAGGGTTTGAGAAGTCTTGAGAAATCTGGAACCTGAGCCTTGTGTGCGGGCAGCCTCCTGTCTGTGGTCACACACACAGATTCCTGGGGCAGTGGGGGTGGTTGTTAAAACCTGTTAGTTCACTGTGGAGTAAAACCCCACTGGTATCAATATCCTCTGAAGAATCAGTGGGAAAGAGGAATTTTCCTCTCATCACCACCAGAGAGGGTCTTCCTCTGTGATAAGGGATATAAACTCTCCTACCATATTTCAGGGCTCGAGCTGTTCCCTTGATCTCTGCCCCAGCCATAATACAAATTTCCACAATGGGTATTTTTTTTGGCTGTTGACTGGGCAGGAGACGGCCTAGTTAATGTTTCTTGCTAGGTGTTGCACACGCATTATTCCTTCACAGTGTAGCCATTATTCCTTCACAGTGTTTATAGACCCAGCAGGAGTGATTGCAAGCTGTATCCCCTACAGGCCAGGCTTCTAGGAAAAGCAGGAAACTTTCTCAGATAAGAAATTTAGCAGCAGCTGGTTTAAAGGTAAACTAGCTGACTTTTCTTGTTCTGCCTCGCTTAGCTTACTTTTAATTTTCTCCTTTTTGGGGGGGAAATTAAAAAAAGTTCTTTCCTTTGCCAAGAATGGGGTCTTAGGTCCCCATTCTGCCTGCAGGCCTATGTATTTTTTTCTTGCTGATATAAGGCTAGTTGGTTTTCTTCCAAGTATAAGAAAACATTTTATACAAATATGATCAAATTCATACAAAGAACCAAATATTTATCTTTTTATATGTTGTAGACATTAGGTTGTATCAAACTGATTTGTTAGCTATTATGACTTTGTATTTTGGGTTTTGTTGTTATATGTAAGTCTATTTTTTTCTCACACTATTTTTTTTTATTTCAGTTTAATATGAGGGCACAAATGTTTAGGTTACATTGTTTTCTTTCTAAGATAAAGTTCAACTTGTAGTTGAGCCCTTCACCCAGGGGGTGTGCTGAACACCCTTACATTGTGGACATTAAGTATATGACCTTTGGCGGCCAGTCCCATTTCTATGATAGCAAGTGGAAAATTTAATAGCACTTCTAATAAAATGGGTATAATTTTTATAGCTTCTTTGCTTTCATTTCAAGATGGTTTTGATAATTAAAGAAAATGGGAAAATATTTTATAAACCATAAAGCACCATGGAAGCATGTCGAGTCCTATTGCATGACGAGTGATCTTCTTGGCCCCAGAGGGAGAAGGGGTGTAAGGAATATGTGGTTTATTATAGCAACCACGCGTCCAGGATTTCCTGGAACTGTCCTCCCCCTACCTCTGAAAATTCCACATGCCAGACATTGTGTCTCAATTGTTAGTTCAGAAATATATTCATTAAGGAGCTGGTTTCACAAGAAAGTTCCTAAACCTTATTGAAGTTAATAGGCTTAGAGATTGTTTCTCTATTACTGTTAATTTTTTAGTTTTGAAAGATGAACAAGTTAATTGCATGAATGTAATATACATATGTCCTTTGCTTTTGGTGAGCCTGAAGGAGGTCATTTTTGCCAATTAACATATACATATGTGTATTTCCTGCAATTGTCCTAACATATACATATGTATGTATTGGCAAAAATGGTCTCTCTCCTTTCAAGTTTGTATTTATATTTACATGATTAGTTTCATTTTCCATTCTTTAATATGAAGTTGGTTTCAAATCAACTAGGCACAAAGAGGTGTCTTGGCTCAAATATTTTCCTCCCTCCTTCCCTCCTTTTTTCCCTCCCTTCTTCCCCTTCCCTTCTTTTTCTTTCTCTCTTTTTACTTCTAGAAACTTGATCCAGCAAGTAAAAATCTTCATCTCAAAAAAAAAAAAAAAGTTTGCTTTCAAAGAAATTATTTCTGCTGAAGATAAAGTTTCTATAAAGTAAGGCTTTCATAAGGAAAATAAATCCTGCTTTACTTCATTTTCGAGGTGGGCAACAAGGTTAGGTCACTGATGTCCACACAAGGAGGGAGGTTGAAAGAGGAGCAAATGTTATTCCCAGTGCTCACAGCCATGACCACGTGCCTTCTTTGATGTACAACAGCAGGGTTCATGGATTTTGATAGGATGTGTGTGCATAGTATCTTCTCATATGTAAAGTTTTAAATGAGGCATCATTAAAAATACCCTACTGTGTGTCAACTCCTTCCTGGTCTTTTCTAAAGTAGAGACTAAGCTGAAATCTAGTTGTGTTTTTGAGGGCTTGTTGCTCTCTGTGTCTGACATAAACATACACAGAGTGATATACAGGGTTTCCTGCCCTCAGAGATTTTCAATTTCATTTTGGGGCTTCCCTGCATTACAATTCTGGAAATGGGATGAAAAGGCTGAGAAAATTGGGTTCTTCCCATCCCTGCCCACCCTTTCCCCCTGGTTTATCTTATTTCTCTTCTACCTTCCCTAGGGAACCATAAACATCCATGAGGGGCTGGTTTTGATAGCCAGACATTCCTCCACTCCACCATGCAAATCTATACTTCCTTTAACTCTGCTCCAAGACCAGATAGAAGTGGTGGGACCCAGATTATTTCAATACAAAAAAAGGGTTTGCAAAAGATGACTTACCAAGTAGATAACTCCAAGAGCATGCAAAGTAGCAGTCTACCAATGCCTTGATTAGGCCTAACCAATCTGCCTAGGTGTCGGAAGTGAGACGAGGGAAAGCTTGTGTTGAACACAGACCTGGTGGCATGAGACCACTCTGTCATTGCCAGGTCCTAACATGCTCTTATATGGATACCCTTTGAGTATCCATATGGATAGGATATGGGAGGAGGGTGGCAGAGTCTTTATGAATGTATACTCTCACAGAGTTTCTGCTCCAATCCTTACTAACTCCGCTGTTGAAAATCATGGTCCACAATGTTTTGGGTAGAAAAGTATCATATCCTTTAGGTAGGTTTGGGATGGAAATAAGTTGTTTATAATGCCATGGCCTGTAGTCTTGTGCTAGCTTGCCTGGCTAGATGAGCTCATCCTCTGTATGAGTCAAGTTCAGGCATGGAAACAGAACCGCTAGGAGACAGATAAACAGAAAAGAAAGATTGATAGACGATAGATAGAAAGAGAATAAAAGATTGAAAGAATGATGGAATGATAGAGTTTTTTAAGGGATTGGCTTAAACACTGTGACAGCTGGCTAAGCAAGTCTGAAGGTCATAGGTGGGCAGCCTGGGGGGAGACAAAGAGCAGGCTGGTGCCTAGAGGCCAGCTGCAGCTGTCGTAGGCAGGGAGGAAGAGAGGGTCCCCTGGAAGGAGAACAGTTTTAGACTGAGATGCTATGTGGAGTCTTTAGAGAAGAAGAGAAGGTACGAGCCTTCTTTAAGGGTTTCCACTGATTAAGTCAGGCCTGCCAAGATAGAAGACTCTTTTTGTTGTTTTGATTTTTATCTTTTCTCTCTCTCTTTGGTGTATCTGAGTAAGTTTTGATTCCATAGTAGTCTTACTAAAAGTACTTGTTCAAGGATTTTAATCAGATCTGCACAATTTCCTTCTAGGAGTGTCTAAATTTGCATTTGATTAAATAAACAATCAAAAGCTAAATCTGGGAGAACGTGTGTGTATATGTGTGCGTGTGTCTGTGTATGTTACAAAAGGGCTGCTGCTTCCTCTCTGTCCTGGTAGTTTAGCCTAGCCCTGTGGACATATCAAGAAATGATTCTTCCTTCACTCCCTCCCTCTTTCCTCCTTCCTCTTTCTTCCTTTCTTAAAAAATCCAGACTGTTTTGACGTTGGCACTTAATCATGTGTAAGGTGCAGATGGGTTTTTTAGAATGCTTCTGTTGGAAAACACACATCTGCATAGGTTCTGTTAGTGTTCCTTTGGCCTTTTCTCACCATCTCAAGGGGCCTATTCATCCTCAGACTCAAGGCATTGGTGCCCTACTGCTACCACCACTCCCAGATCATTCCAGGCTGGACTGCGAGTCCAGGAGCACAACAGGCAAAGGTTTATGCCACTGGAGAACTGACCGCAAGCACTCACAAGAAGGACTTTCATGTGAAACCTCTCCCTTTGCCAAATCTGTGCACATGAAGCAGCCACAACAAACAAGGCTGTGAACAATGCCAATTGTGTTGACTTCACAGCACACAGAGATGCCGCCACTTTTCAGATTCATTTTAACAAAGGGATGAATCGACTGTTGTTGGCAAACAATTCCGCATTGTCGTCCCTCTCTGCTGTAACACCCTCCCTGCTCTGGGAAGCACTGGGTGCTGGGTAGACAGCCCTGCGAGCCAGTCAGCAGATAAATGCCAGCCACCCCATGTCCAGATTTGCTGAATGCTCTATCTGAACATTACCTGAACGGAGTAGCAATTAAGACCTTTAATCCAAGTGCTTTTCATCTATGGAAGGTTTTTTTACCTGCAAGTCCAGTCCAGAGGTGGCCTTGTGGAATGTCTGATAGATTATTCAGCCCAGAGCCACAAACCGGGGGGCCATTTTCTTCTTTTCCTCTCCTCAGGTTGAGCTGATGGAATTACCCGTGTGTGCGATTCTAGTCTCTTATTTACCATGAGATAACAGGGTGGCCCATGCAGCTCGAGTGCAGGGCTTGAAAATGCACAGATCTACTTCAGAGGCTGCACAGCCTGGGAGATGACCAGAGGGTCAGAATTTCCTGGCAGTGGAGCCAGCTCAAGGCTCAGCATCTGAGAAGAACTCAGCCTGCAGGTTCTCTGCCTCGGGGAAGGGTTCCTTTATGGGGAAAACAAACCTTTCCCCTTGTGGTCTTCCACCAAAGCACCTAGAATACACCCTGTTCTTATTTCCTTTTTATCTCCTGAGATCTTGGAGGGATGAGCCACTTTTCTGTGAAGACCAGACAGATAATAATGTCTTAGCTTCCATGAGCCACATGGTCTCTGCAGCAGCCATTCAACTCCTCCAATGTAGCCAAACAGCAGCCACAGACCACGTATAAAAATGAGTGGGGCTGCGTTCCCATAAAATTTTATTTATGGACACTGAAATCCTTGAGCTTCATGTCATTTATAAGTGTCACACAATATTCCTCTTTTGGTTTTTTAGTCACATAACAATATAAAAACCATTCTTAGCTTATATGTCAAACTAAGGTGGCGGCAGGCTGGATGTGGCTTGTCTGTGCTTTGCTGACACATGTCTTCATACTTGTCTTTTTTTTTTTTTTTTAGAGACAAGAGTCTCACTCTGTCACCCTCAGTAGAGAACCGTGGTATCACAGCTCACAGTAACCTCCAGCTATTGGGCTTAGGGATTCTCTTGCCTCAGCCTCCCCAGTAGCTGGAGCCACAGGCACCCGCCACAATGCCTGGCTATTTTTTTGTTGCAGTTTGGCTAGGGCCGGGTTCAAACCCACCACTCTCGGTGAGTAAAGCTGGCGCCCTACTCACTGAGCCAATGACACAGCCCGTCTTCACTTGTCTTAGAGCATCTCAGGATGCCACCTGGAATTTGAGAGCTTCAGGGCCCCTTCCAGCAATAGGATCTGACATTTGGACAGACGCCATATACCTGGCCTGAGGTACCCTGGCCTCAGTTTCCTCATCTTCTCTCGGGGACTATCATTATTTCCCTAGCATCCCAATATAGCAATAAACTAATGATTATAAAGTCCTCAAAGAAATGTGAATTTAAGTTCAAATATCCTTTGTACCTGGACTACCATTTTTCTCTTATTTGTTGTGGTTTTGAAACATTTTATTTCTCTTTAATCACCTCTTCTGTGAGCCTTGTTGGCTTTGAGAATTGCGGTAGTTTGAACAAAAAAAGATAAGCTCGTCACTTAGATTTTTGAAGTCAGGGAGGGTATCAAAAGTTACTGGATGTCAGCATGCTGTGGGGCCGTTTTCGGTTCTGTTAAGTGCCCAGTGGAGCCCACCGAAAAGCTCCATCTTGTCTATATCTCTGCTCTGTGTCTGCCTAGGAGGAAACCTTTTCTAAGATATCATTTGGTTGTCAGTGATGCATTGCTCTCGTGAAGCTCTCAGGGAAGGAAATACTTTTGAACACCCACGTGTTGAGCATGATTCTATGTGTGAAAATGTAATAAACTCTTTGGATAAAATTCCTTGTGAGGATTTAATTACAACTTATAAGTTTTGGCTTTTTGTAGGGCTGAACAACCTTTAATATGCTTTGAATTTTGTTTCCTTTGCTCTGAGGATTGAGGGCCATCTGACCTCAAGTAAAAGACTATTATGTAGCAATCAGAAAAGGTGAGAGAGGATGACAAAAGGCCCCTTTTTGCCTTTGCCTGCACTGAGTCTGTCCTTACAAAGGAGCCGAGAGAGATAAGCCTGTGACACGCTGTCATCCTTCAGGCAGGGACTAGGACTGCACCAACACCGTCCCCGTCTCTGATTTTCTTGACACAGAAAGAAAGAAGGCTAGAGTTTTGTCCTTTTTAATGACTTTAGGTTTGGAAAGGATTTTGAAGTATAGTTTATCATACAATTAGATTTAAAATAATAATAATATTGTTCTTCATAAAAATGACGTGTGTCCTCTGAAAATGCTCAATAGCTTTATCAGCCACATGCATAACTTCAGCAAACGAGAAAGGCCTGATTCCTCAGCCTGCCCAGCAGGCTCAAAGAAAGTCCAATCCCACACTTTTTTTTTTTTTTTTGAGGCAGAGTCTTACTTGGTTGCCCAGCCTGAAGTTCTATGGCATTAGCCTAGCTCACAGCACTCTCCAGCTTCTGGGCTCAGGTAATCCTCCTGCCTCAGTCTCCCAAATCGCTGGGGTTACAGGTGCCACAACAATTCCAGCTATTTTTAGAAATGGGACACGGCTATTTTTAGAAACTGGGTCTCTCTTTAGCTCAGGGTGGCCTCCATCTCCTGGCTCAAGCAGTCCTCCTGCCTCCCAGAGGGATAGGATTACAGGTGTGAGCCCCTGCACTCAGCCTGGACTGTTGTCCATGGGTATTTCAGGATTATTCTCAGCAAGAGGGAAGCACCTTTCCTGCGCCCTCCTCCTGCTCAGCCCACCCGCAGGTGGCTGGAGGCAGCCTTGAGTGCGGCATATTTGTTCCCAGCCTAGAGGGAAGGAGTTGTCCATGGGGCTTGGGGATTTTATAAACGGCGAAGATTTGCTCTTTCTTAGTTCCATTTTCACCTGTAAATGTGACGGGATGCCTCCTGCCCATAGTGCCTGCCACAGGGCTTGGTAACACAGGGCTGCAGGCTGAGACCCCTGCAGACCTTTGCTCTTTCTGAACACTTGTCCCTACCTGCAAGAGTTAGTCTTTTGGTTTTTGCCTCTGTCCCCATCTCTCCCTCCCCATCCCACACATACGAACACAGCCACACCCATGCACATGCACACACACAAGACCCAAGGCGAGGCATGGTGCTCATCCACAAACTATCCACAGTGTTGACAGCACCCGACATGCAGTGACAGGAAGGATAGCCTTCAATACTACAAAGAGCAAGTGTGCCTTCAGAGCCCCGGTGCCTGTTCCCCTTATTAGCTGACCAAGTGAACACTAATAAAAGTGGTCTACAATTTCTATTCCCTATTCCACCTCCCATGAAGCAATAGACTGATTTATTCTTTGGAAAACATTCATATAGTATCAAATATTGACTGAGTGGTTACTGTATGCCAGGCACAGAGCTAGAGATAAGGGACTGAGTGATGAGAAAAAGATTTACCACTAATTAAATCTCTTGGGCAAATCTCTGAACTTCTCTAGGATAAGACTGAATCTATAGCCCTGGCTCGTCTGATAGTCTAAGAGTTCCACGGAAATGGGGAAGCAGAAGGGAAGGTTAACTTTGGTGTCAGCAGTAGAAATGACTTCTGAAGGGATGTTCTGTTCAGTAACAATACTATCCAGAGGAGAGAATGAGAGAACAGCAAGTAAGTTGGTCTGGACACAAGGAAAAACCAGCCCATTGTCAGGAGAGTTAACTAGAAGTTGCAGATCCCCTTCAGAAATGGATCATTTGCTTCTTTCAAAAGGAGGAGCTTTTCCACCTGTGTGGGTTGTTTATATTAACATAACTAGGCCAAAGAGAGGAAAGAGTTCTCTGCTGTAGCTGGTCATTGCGTTGGTTATCTGTCCCTTCCTTGAATAGACTAAGGGATCTAAGTCACCTTTGGCAAGTGAATCTGGAGGATTTGGGATGGAAGAAAAAGGAAGGCCTTGAAGCCACTCAGAGCAGCCTTGAGTCACTCTCTTTAATGACTTCCCAAACAGTTCAATCTCTGTGTGCCCCTGTTTCCTCATTTGTGCAGAGAGGGCTAATAGAAATTCTTTGTATATGGGTAATAATGGTTTTTTTTTTTTTTTTTGGCCGGGGCTGGGTTTGAACCCTCTACCTCCGGCATGTGGGGCCGGCGCCCTACTCCTTTGAACCACAGGCGCCACCCTGGGTAATAATGTTTTATTTTCAGAATAGCCTCACATGTAAGACTATTTAACTCTGAACAGGAGGTAGAGGGAAAGGAAGGCAGGTGTTAATTTGCACAAATCCTCTGATAAGGGGCTGTCCTGTGAACAGCTACCCATGGAGAGATTTTGGACAAGGGCCCTGGTCTATCTAGAATTACTTTTTATTTTAAGGGGCCCTTTGACCTTGAGATCCCTCAGACTTATGACCATTATAAAGGTGGTCATTATAAAGATTATTGCTCACACAACAAGATTCCAACTCTACACATAACATGAGCTAGACTTGTCTCTGAGAAATAGGTTACTCAATTTCATATAACTGGCATGCTAAGCTCTTGGAAGCATTAGACATGACTGAGGCAAGCATGGGAGGGTCTAGATGCATGGAGCTGGTACTTCCCAGGTGGGTGGTTTTGTAGATGAAGCACCCAGCACACACAGCACAAAAGGCTGGTTCTTTCCATCTAGTTCATATTTAACTGTTCAGGATGAACTTAAGAATGAAATAGCAGTTTCTTTATTCTCTATCCCAATAGAATTTTGAAGGCTTCTGGCGGTATTGTGCATTGAAAGCCTTCATTAGCAATGCTAGCACTTCAGAAGGCAATGAGTGACTCATACAAGGTCCAGAAATAGCACTGAGGAAAATTGCTTTTATGTAATTTTTTTCTCAGAATGTCATGCTGTGAATACTTATTATCTCAGCAGAAACACGTGGGAAAGATCACATCTTCCTGGGCCTGCAGGGATCCTCTGCCTCTCAGAGCCATGTCACTGCCTTCCAGGCCTCCAGTGGCCACCAGAAATTTGGGGGCAGCTGTTTCGGGCACAACAGGGGAGTGAATAAGTGCAGTGGGTCTGAGCGGTGATTTCTGTCTTCAGCTGCAAAAGCATCGCATTCACCATGCACACCCTAATTCAGTGATGTGTTGGTTTATTTTTTGTTAGTTTTGTTTTTGCTCTCCCCAAAAAACTCTTAAAATATTTTTAGAGTTGTAGTAAAATACACATGATGGAAAATCCACCATTTTAACCATTTTTAAGGGCACAGTTCAGTGACATTAAGTACATCCACATTTTCATGCTGCTGCAACCACCATCCGTCTCTAGGACTTGTTCATTTTCACCAACTGAAACTCTGTACCCATTAGGAAATAATTCTTCATTTCTTCTCCCAGCCACCAGAAACTACCATTCTGATTTCTGTCTCTGAATTTGACTATTCTAGGTAGCACGTGTAAGTGGAATCATACAGTATTTGTCCTTTGTTGACTGGCTTATTTCACTTAGCTTAATGTCTTCAAGGGTCATCCGTGTTGTGGTAAGTGTCAGAATTTCATTTCACATTAAGGCTGAATAACGTTTCATTGTATGGATAGACCACATTTGGTGTATTCATCTGCCCATCAATGGGATCTTGGGTTGCTTCCAACACTTGGCTACTGTGAATAATGCATGAACATGGCCATACAAATGTCTATTGGACACCTTGTCTTTATTTTTATATATACCCAGTGAAATTGCTGAAAATAGAGAAGGATCTGACGGGGGTAGGTTGTAAAATTTGTTTTATACCAGTAGACTGGAAAGAAAAAGAACAGAGGTAGATTATCCAGGACTCTGAGCCTAGTGAGATGGATGGAGGTAGCTGCCCAGGCAGGGTGGGGAAGGAGAGAACAATGAACTTGATCTCAAAGGAGGGCAGGAATTGGCATATTAGACCTTGAAACATACCCTGGAGAGGTTGTAGCCAGCTTAGAAGGAGCTCCTGAAAGTTGAACCAGGGTCAACACCTCCAGGGACCATTCTAACAGACACCACCAGGAATCCAGGCAGAGGAACCAAATCAGCTCTGCCCCCTCTGCTGCTGGGTGGGACCCTGCCGCTGGCAGCTCTGCCCCTTGCCCAGTCATTGCCAGCTGTAGGAGGTCTGCTGGTTTTTCCCATTAGAGAACTTGGGTATGATTTCAGAGTGTTCTGGTCTTCAAGCTGTTGTGAGGTGGTACAGATGGACACATTTCCTGGAGTTTCCTGCATTCAGTTGGTCCTTTGGGAGCCAAATCAGACTTTGGAGTTTAATTCAAGGCTCCTAAGGGATCCCCAGAGAAATACTCTACTGTGTGCAGCCCTTCCGACTGTGAAAAGACTGAGTGAGAGGGCAGAGGAGATGGGGGCAGACATGGAAGTCAAGGCAAAGGCTTAGGATGGTGCCCTAAGAGGCCTGGACTCATCTGGCCAGGCACCGGACCTCTCCTCCTCAGGACAGGCCGGCCAGTGCCCCCAGGACTGGCATCTTGCCCCAGGCTGCTTCTCACATTAGGCAATGACCGCAGCAGCCTAGATAACAGCCACTCTTGGAAAGATTAGCATTTTACATACTTGGTTTAAAAAGAATTATGTAACTGGTGTTCTACTTTTTCCTAGAATCTTTGCCTCTCTAAGGACTAGTCCTTGCTCTTGCAAAGTGAAGGAAGAAAGTGATCCAAAAAATATTGGGACACAGGAATTTTTGATTAGCATCCCTAGCCAAGTGATAAAGATATATTACATGCTCTGAAATTCTACAAGAGCCCATCCAAATCCCCGCTTTGTTGCCTAAAGGGGCCCTTTGCAACACAATAGCTCACACTTCAAGCCCAGATTTCAAGTCAGTGATGTGAGGTGGCCAGTGAGGGGGTTTGGCACCATGACAACTTGGAAAGCTTGCTGTGATTTGGAAAGAACAGCAGCCCTTGTTCTGAATAGGAACAGGGAAAAGGGGACAGAATTCTCAGCTGAACAGTAATGAGAATAAAATGAAACCGCTTCAAAAAGATGTCCAGCCAGCGGCAGAGGAGTACACTCGTGTGTGCTGCCAGAGGCTGGGGCTGGGACTTGGGTCATGGTCATGTCAGGGGCAGACTGACTGGGACCAATGGGATGCTTGCTTTAAGAGCATCCAGGCCACTCTCCTAAAAATGTGCTTTCCTCAGACTTTACCAAAGAATTCAGTCTGTATATAAAAACAAGGATTCTCTTGTTTGATGGTCTAGTTTTCTTATGTTCTGACCCGTGGTTTCTTTAGATTTGAGTGGCACAAAAGATACTGATTTTTGGGCATCTTGGCCATGGGATCTAAACAAAAAGAGAGGACATTTCTTTTAATGATTCATAGGCTATGGCAAGAATTCTGCTTTAAGAATCAGGGCAATGGAGCTAATTCTGCTGCTCCTCTGCAACTCTGGCTATTTGCAATGATGGCACATTACGTTTTACCTCTCAGGCCCCTGCTTCCTCATTTCATAAAGTGTGAGGGTGGTTGGAAGGGGCTGCATTAGAGGCCCTTTGTCCACTACTCAGAGGGCTTTGGGTGTCTCACCGTCAGAGGCTTGAAGGAGTTTATATACATCTTTGTGCATGGAGGCATCCCCCCCTGGATTTTATCACATTTTTAGGAGTAGCCTTTGGCTTCTCATATGTTAAGAACTCTTGGAGTAAATTATTAAACATCTCCTCCCACTCTGACAGTCTTTGAAAATGCTGTTGCCCATCTGAAGTTGTTTCGGTTTGTTTGAGAGGTGGCTGTGATGGTATTTTCCCAATGTCTGTCCTATTTTCTCATTGTAATGTGGGAACAGTTGCAGGGATGTGAACTTCTCTGGTTCACTCTCATTGTCTGGTCTCAGCTGGCCTTTCTTGGGAAAAGTAATGAAGAAGTAAGAAATAGGCATCTTTAGCCCTTAATGTTCGCAATCCTTGACTATGTCTGCTAATCGCACTCCTGTGGGTCTCAGTCCCATCCTGGAGCCCAAGCAGAGTTCTGTTCTGGGTCCTTTTCCCTTTGATCCCTTTCTTTCTCTGCCCCAACCTCGCTCTAGCCTTCTGCCCAAGTACAAGCAGTCTGTCACTTACGATGGTGTCCTGCTAAACCCATTGTAAGCTGAAAGAATTGTAAGTCTAAACTGCATTTGATATACCTAACCTACCCAACATTATGGCTTAGCCCAGCCCACCTCAAATGTGTTCAGAACACTGAGATTAGCCTCCAGCTGGGCACAACCATCTGGAACACAGGACACTGTAGGGGACTGGTCCTTTACCCTCATGGTAGCTTACCTGACTGGGAGCTCCCACTTGCTGTCACTGCCCACCATACGGGGGACTATCACGCTGCATGTTGCTAGCCTCAGAAAACATTATAATTCAAAATTTGATGTACAGTTTTCACTGAATACTTATTGCTTTCATGTCATTGTAAAGTAGTCATGTTAAATTAAATGAATTGTCCAAAATTGGGAACCATCTCAATGACAATTCTATATCCATTCTTTATTAAATAATTGGTTGTAATTGAAAAGCTACATAGGGGAATGATGGTCGAGCAGGTGAAATTTTTAATACCTCTGGAATCCCCTCTGCCTCTGTAATAAGATCATCTACTGCTAAACTACTGACCTCTGCACTTGTAGAGGGAGCTGGAGTTGGGGAGATGAGTTCCTTTTGAAGGGAAAAGTTCCTGGTGCAGATTTCACACTGGGTGAACTTGCTGGGAATACTCACAAAAGTGGCACATTGGACCATTCTGCCCACAAGCATTTTAAAATAAAAATGAAACAAATGATCCTGTGATTGTGATACACAAAATTCACTGTTTCAAAAACACTTTCAACATGATTTCTGTTCCTTTAGATTTCTTGCTCTAAGGATTTTGCCCTGCCCAGCAGGGGAATTGCTGAATATTCTGAGAACTGTGTCTTCTGCCCTGAGAGTGACCTTTTCAGTGCAATGCCATTTGACAGGGAGGGTCACAGACGGACCATGGGTCTTCCTAAGAGACATAAGAGGGTGTGTGATGGTGGTGGAAGAGTGTTCTGCCTACACCACCTATTTCTGTGCATTAGACATCATTAATAGCTTGGCTTTCCTTGAATTGTGAGAAAACCATTTCCCTTAAGTGGTACCCGGTGAAGTAAGCTGACAGAGAAATTAGTAGGGCGAAGGGTGTGTGATAGTGAGAACTTCCTATGTTTTCTTATGGGAACTCTCATTTTGTTTTCAGAAAATACAAATTCAATTTAAGCCATTTGGAATTCTGCAAAGCAGGGACTTTCCTTTTTATTGCTTTTTTTATTTTTATTTTTTCTTTTGCAGTTTTTTCGCTTGGGTTGGGTTTGAACCCTCCACCTCCGGTATATGTGGCTGACGCCCTACTCCTTGAGCCACAGGTGCCACCCCCTTTTTATTTTCTTTTTAAAAACGAAAGGTCTTCTATATCTAAGTTATATTAAAAATTTAATATTTTAAGGAATTATTTTATGGCTACAAATTCATAAATTCAATTTTATACTTCGTCTCCCTAATGTTTCAGGTACCTGTCAATACATACATGTGAATGTCTGCAACCCCAGAATTCATTTCACTATTTACCCAGGATATATTTCAGTGATATTTGAAAGCTGGGACAGTTAACCTTTTCCCTTCTACTTTGATAAAAACCCTCTTTTATCAGCTTTAGTTATTTTCTCTAGAATGGTTTAAGAAAATGTACAGAAACATTTCTATTCACATCACATGTCCCCAAAACCCTGTTGTGGGATGAGGTTTAACTCTTTAACAGAGGCCCTTTGATAGCTAAAAATTTGATGTTCAGCAATTACTGCTTTTTGGGAACTCCAAGTACACTCAGCATTGCAATTTTTAAGACAATCGGCTCTTTTCTTTGGGTCCATTTCTCGTCTCACTTGGCTCCCCAAAGAGACCTGGGACAGGCCCTCTGTTTCTTCTGAAGTGGAACAACTGACATTTGTAGCCCAGCTGGAAGCAGAGAGGTGGAATGACTGATTCATGCTTTCATTTTTCTTCTTTTTCAGCTGAAAATGTGATACGGGTTTGTTATGTTTGTTTAATCTTCTTTCAGGCTCCCCTATAAAAATCCTGGTAGGAGAAAGAAAGCAAAGCTTCAGCATATCTGTTGAACTTGGAATAAGAAACTTTAATCCTTGGAAAAATGGTATTGTGCAAATTGCAGGTTGTAACGAATCACAATGTATTCAGACCGTGGCGGGAACATTTTATTTTTCGTTTTGCCATTCAGTTCACACTATCTGCATTACCGTGACCTTTTGAATGCATATTTCCCCTAGCTTTTCTTTAGGCTTATATTTATTTTATTTGACAGAAACCCTACTGACTTATATGAAGTCAACCATATGTTCTCCATTTACAGACGGTGCACCTGACAGAGGCTGAGCAGGTTTGCTGGTGGCCAGCTGTTTGCTTGTGTCCTCTGCATGTTTCAACTGCAGAGAGCAAATAAAAGGTTCCATTTACTGGGCACTTATGTGCTGGGTTTTGTGTTACGTGCTTTAAGTTTGTTAGCAGATTTAGGACTCAACAAACTTTTTTTTACCTTTTTTTTTTTTTTTTTTTTTTGATACAGAGTCTCACTATGTTGCCCTCAGTACAGTGCTGTGGCATCACAGCTCACAGCAACCTCAAACTCTTGGGCTTAAGTGATTCTCTTGCCTCAGCCTCCCGAGTAGCTGGGACTACAGGCACCTGCCACAATGCCCGGCTATTTTTGGATGTAATTGTCATTGTTGTTCAGCAGGCCCGGGCCAGGCTCGAACCCGCCACCCTTGGTGTATATGACCGGCGCCCTTACTCACTGAGCTATGGGTACCGAGCCTCAACAATCCTTACTACAGCCCACTGCTTAGTGGGGAGAAAATGGAGGACTGGAGCAGATAAATAGCTTTTCCGAAGTTACATAGACGGAAATTAGAAAATACACCTAGGACATCTGAGTACGAATCGCTGCTATGTCTATCACGTTGACCTATGTGTCAGGTAGCCCCCTGCCCCACCCCATCACCTCTAAACAAAATAGCCTCAAAACCTATCTGCATCTACCACTACATACGAGCAGTCTGGTCACATTGCCTGTGTTGCTGGGACGAGCAGTTTTGAGGAGCAGCAGTTCAGCTGGGTGCCTGAGAGCACCACTCTGGCCATGTTGTCTAACCTATGCCTCCCCCGGGGCATCAAGGACTTGGAGGTCAGAACAGTTCTCACTGCAGAGGGCTGTCCTGAGCATGAAACCAGCCCCTGCAGTCTTTAGCCCGTGGCCAAGCTCAGGGGTCAGCCCTGATGATTATGGATGTCCCTTCTAGAAGGGCTCTCCTGCTTCTGTGAAATCAATTCACTGTATGAGTTGGCTCGTCCTTGCGACCTGGGTCTCACTCACGCCAGCTCCATCAAAGAACTTAGCCCTTTGGGTTAACATAAAACTGCTCCTGTTTCTCCAGGCGTGTGTGTGTGTGTGAGTGTGTGTGTGTTTGTGTGGTATTAAGAGTTCCAGGGAATCAGGGGAATTTACATCTTCATATGTCAGAAAAGCACATGACCTCACTTGAGAACTGGAAGCACTTTCTCTTAAAAGCCCATGGTTTTCGTGCCATAATTTCAGTTCCCTTGTCTCCTGTTAACCCTATTCTCACAGTCTCACACCCTGCCTTCTTAAGATGTTTTCATAAAGAAAAAGCTTCCTAAGGCGAGTTTTGTGTCTGGATGTGTAGGCTGTTGCTTTTAACCTGAAACATTTTGAGGAATGGATGGACTATTGTGGTTGCTGGGCATCCTCCCTCCTTTCCCTGTTCTCCTCTCCCCCCTTTCTTCCTCCCTCTCTCCCTCCTTCCCTCTCTTCCTTCTTTTCATTTCTAAAACATAAAGTGCCAAGTGACTGATTGGGTATTTTCTAATATCAAGATAAATAGGTCTTCACATGTTATTTTGTTGCTTTTCAATGCTATCAAATTTTAAGATAATTTTTCCTTTTCTCTCAATTATCGCTTGGAATAGTTTCATCACATTTCCCTCCTAGCTTTAACACAGACCGACAGTGGCGCCATTATCTGAGAGTTGTTCCCCTCAGCAGGACACACCTGAGGTGCCCTCTCCTCACCCACAGTTCCATCTGCACCGTGGTGCTGGAGCGGAAGACAGCTGGTGAGGGTCAGACGCCCAGATGCTGCCGAAACCGCCTCACTCCCCTTCTGACCTCACAGAAGTGTGGTTAATTTAAAATGCGTGCGTGTGTGCAATAATTATAATTCTCTAATTATTTTTCTAATTATATAATGAATGCATATAAAATAGTTAGAAAACTATGGAAAAACTCAGCATAGATCAGTAAAAATATCCACAATTTCCCCATCCAGAAAAATCTCTGCTGAAATATTGGTATTTCTTTGTAGTTGTCTTTCTGTGACTGTAACACACATAAATAACTCTTATTTTGGGCCAGAAATATCCATATACCAATAGTTAATAATTCTGTTTAGGCCAAAGAGGAATAAGTATGTTGTTTTGCCCAATAAAGGGAACTTGGTCCCTGCTCTAACATTCTGAGAGCACCTGCTCCTCTCCAGGGAGCTCACTGCGTTGTTTAATCTGCTCAGTTCGGTTATGTCCATCTCAGCATTCGCCTTCCTCCCCATCCTCTTTCATCTGCTTCCTTGACCCTTTGGTTAGGCCTAAATGTCTTCAGTTCTTTGTGCCTCATCTGGTCCCATTGGCTGCATCACAGAACGGAGTGTCTATTTGCAAAGTTTCTACCCACGGACGAGCCTCAGGAGACACCAGTGTGTGTGAAATGTATCATCTCAGCATCCAAAAGTAAAGCAGGATAATGGTGGGCTTGGTGTCTAAGGCAAAACTGTGGCTTAAACAATGGGCTGTACTTGGTAAAATCTCTGACCGCTGGCAGACCTAGGTTCAGGAACTGGTCTTATGGGTCTTATGATCCCCCAAATGAGATATTAAAAGTGAGCACTTTACTCGAAATTATTGTAAAGATCCAATGATATAATCTGAGAGATGTGCTCAGCACAGCATGTGGAGAGTATGCAACTTATGAATATGGTTCACCAGCTGCAAGAATGAGAACAAAGTAACGTAATGTTCATGTGGCATTTTCCCAAGGTGAACTGAACAAAGTGGAATTACCCTGCAGATAACCAACCTCGAGGGCAAGTCGAGGTGGTAGTAATAGGGTAGTAATGGTGCCATATAATGGTAGCAACAGCTACTCAAGTGCTTCCTACATTCCAAGCACTTCGTAGGAGTTCATATAATTTTCACTGTAGTCTGAGGAAGGGGATATCACTACTTTGTCCTTTAGCATATTTGAAATTCTCAATGGAAGCTGATTTAAATGATAAGAAAATGTATTTTCTCTCATGACTGCAAGTCCAGAATTTGATCAGTCTGCAGAATTGGTTGATCTGATGAAGACAGATGTCAAGTGCAGTCCTGATTCTTCCCCTCTGTGCTGCTGTTTCCCACACTGGCTCCTCTCTAAGGCTAGAAGCAAGATCGAGGCAATGGTTCCAGACTCCACAGCCAAATATAGTAGAGTCCAGAGAGAGACCATCTGTACATGTGGTTCCCTCTTAGAAGTGAGCAAAATTTCCCCAAATGTCTGCGGCAGATTTTTCCTTACAATTTATTCATAATTTTGTCAATTTCTGAACCAATCATTGGAAAAGCAAATAGAATTACTGTTAGATCCGTGAGGTCCTCTCCTGGAGTTAAGGTTGGGATAAGGGGTGGATACCTGGCAAAATTGGAATTTTGTTAGGAAAAAAGAGTGAAAGTGGTGTTGGCATCCGATAGTATCCAATTAAAGGATCATCCCAGTTTGTCAGATGAAGAAACTGGCAGCCTAAAAGCTTAAGTAAAACGTCTGCTGTCCCATGGCTTGCAAGGGGCAGGGACTAATTCTAGTCCATGGTTCATCTGACTCCAATGATTACACATCTCTTGAAAACATGTAATTGTAGAGCTGTCCTTGTCTTTTGCAAATACTCAGACCACAAGGGTGCATTTGAAATGAAATTATTTTAGGAGATTGTAAACACCCATGGACCAGGGGACATCTAACTTGTTATACTGTGGCATGCTGAGAACTCTGTGTGCAGCCAGCGTGACCTGGCACAGACCCGGAAATGAGGTGGCGCCTCTTGACAAACAGTGGAGGTGAAAAGGCTGATCCTCCAACAGAGACAGGTTACACAAAGAACTCGTGTGGGCCTGTGCCAGAGTCCAAACAGTTGAAAGAGAGACAGGAATCAGTGACCCCATCAATGATGTTTCCAAAGCACCAGCTTTGGGGATCTGTATTTGTCACAGATGTTTACTGAGCTGTGTATCATCATTTCCAATAGCGGTGAGCATTCTTCTCTTTAATATGTGTGGCCAGAAGGAGAAGCTTGAGGAGTCAAAGCTGGGCATGAGGACTTACAGTTAGAACCAGAGTCCCCTGACTGGGGGCTCTACCCACATTCCTCTCTCTCTGACAGCTCTGTCAGCTGCCCCCGCTGTGCCCTAAAATTCCATCCTTGACCTTCCCCCACTTTTGGTGCTTTCTATAACTATATTGTCAAAGATAACCTGAATGACAGTAATGCTCAGGTATGTGTTTTGGTTTCCTACCTTTTGCCTAAACTCTAGGCCTTGGTTCTACCTACCCATGGACATCTTCATCTGATCACCCATAGGCTACTCAGGTGTCCGAGTACATTTATATCTGCTCCCACCCTACCAATAATACAAGAGAAATGTTTTGTTTTATTCCATCCCGCTGGTAGACCAAGATAGAGTTGGTGGATCATTTTGACTCCTAGCTGACATCCACATAGTTAACACGTTCTAATAGCCTCCTTCTAGCCAGCCATCTGCACCTGCCCCTCCCTGTTGATTCTGTCCTAGTTTGAGCTTCATCCTTTCATACCTGGTATGTTTCAACTGTCTTTGCTTCGTGGTCCCATGAAACCCATTCTCCACATCACTGAAGGTCACTTTCTGAAACATAATCACAGTCACGCCACTTCACACTTGACTGAGTAAACTCTCGAAATGTCTTCAGGGTGATTGCAGGCTGTCCTATCTCAGAGCCAACAGCTATCTTGACCACTAATCACCTTGGGAACCACTGATAATGGTTTGGTTTTCATCTTATATTCATGGTTATCCATTTGTTTTCATAATAGATGTTACACTTTAATTAAAATCATTAGTGGTCAGGAAGAAATATGAATATGTTTAAATATCTTGCTTCTGGTATCTTCTACCTGGGACTCTGTTCTAATCAACACATTCTTCTACAAGTCATCTCACACCCACTTAGCTTAACAAGTGATCTCTTCTCACAGAGATGGGTAACAAAAGATCTGAGTCATTGATGGTGCACGTTAGATCTTTTTCTCCTTTGCTCTCATAATAACACACATTTAAAAAAATCGTATCTACACTGGTAAATCACAGAGAATCTTGCTGCAAACTGGAAATTTATTGACTTGCATCTTGAGGAGACAGTAAGTGGAATGCACCCCAACCAACAACTGTTGGGAGAGGAGGGCTCTTTCGTTACTCTGCAGGCGTCTGAACCATGGTGGCAGGGAATCGGATGTACATGACACCCTCAGGCTGAAAATCACTGAACTTTCTGCTGTATGTGTGTCTACTGGGGGGCTGGGTATGCAGAGGGAAAGGAATAAAATAAAATCCATTTTCAAACTTAGGGTTAACCATCCTTTTGCTTATACTTTGGAAAGAACAAAAGGATGTCCTCACTTCTGATATGGCACACGCTGGCCTATCGATAGATCTTCCTTATGCTTCTTTCTGCCCTGCCGTGTTTTCTCCCTCCTCCCTCCACCCCCTCTCCGTTTTCTCTATCTTTCCCTCTCTTTCTGTCTCTTTATGTATCATTAGCCTATCGCCATTTCTTGTCCTGCTAGTGAACAAACACTTTGCCATCTCTTTGCACTTGCCCCGGGCTCATTCTACATGTCTGCGTGCTCTCTCCTTACCTAAAAGGCCCACTCTTCATCTTGGGATCTGCTTCTTATCGACATTACTCACATAGGATACAATGTTTGGTATAAAATATGTGCTTGGCTGGGTGCGGTGGCTCACCTCCATAGTCCTGAGCATTCTGGGAGGCTGAGGCGGGAGGATCACTTGAGCTCTGGAGTTCAAGACCGGCCTGAGCAAGAGTGAGGACCCTGACTGTACTAAAAATAGAAAAATTAGCTGAGCATTGTGATGGATGCCTGTAGTCTCTGTTACCTGGGAGGCTGAGGCCTGGGGAGCACTTGAGCCCTGGAGTTTGAGGTTGCTGTGGGCTAGGCTGAGGTCATGGCAGTCCATCCTGGGCATCAGAGCCAGGGAGACTCTACCTCAAAAAAACACAAATAAAACAAAATAAAAGGTAAAAAAAAGTGTGCACCCAATGGTTCCCTCTGCAGATGGGAGAAGCCCTGCACTTCTGGGCCAGCAGTGGAAGAATCCTGCCCCCGTGGTACGTGCTGTCTATGCATAGGTGACCATGCTCTTCCCTGTTTGTGGGTTTATTTATTTATTTATTTATTATTGAGACAGTGTCCCACCCTATTCCCTGAGCATAGTGCAATGGCATCATAGCTCACTCATGGCAACCTCAGACTTGGGCCATGGGCATCCTACTGCCTCAGCCTCCAGAAGCCTCTGGGATTACAGGTACCTGGCTGGGTTTTTCATTTTTTTTTAACGAGTCAGGGTCTCACTCTTGCTCAGGCAAATCTTGAACTCCGGAACTCAAGCAATCCTTCTGTCTCAGCCTCCCACAGTGCTGGGATTATAGGCGTGAGCCATTGCGCCTGGCTACATTTTTACTTAAAATCAAGTGTTTCTGTTTAAAGTCAGCCACATTACAGGAGGGCTTTTCCTGAGAAGACATGGGGATGAAAAGAGTTGTACATTTGTAGAGCTGGGTCAATCCTGGGCCTGATCTGTTTGAGTTACATGAGCTCAACACTATGGAGCTCTTATAGGAGAGGTGGGTCTATCAGGCACTAGGTGATGTTCCCTTCTTTCCACCACTTGCCAGCTTGTTTTTCCCTATAAACACTTAAGACCTTCTTAGGCTTCCCACGTGGAAGATGCTTTGGGGTGGTGTAGGGAGGGAGATAGATGACAAAATACACAGCCACGCGCTCATTATTGTCCACTTGGTGATGTGATGTTTGTTAGATTCTATTTAGGGGTCCTCAAACTTTTTAAACAGGGGGCCAGTTCACTGTCCCTCAGACCGTTGGAGGGCCGGACGATAGTTTAAAAAAAAAAACAACAACTATGAACAAATTCCTATGCACACTGCACATATCTTATTTTGAAGTAAAAAAAACCAAATGGGAACAAATATAATCCCTCTGCCTCATGTGCCCCACAGGCCATAGTTTGAGGACCCCTGTATGCTGACAAGTTGTCATTTTTACTCTATCATGACTAATTAAGCCTCATTCTTTCTGTGTGTGAGGGGTGGAAGGACAGAAAACACACCACACACTGAATATAAACATACAGATCTCTGATGATTTACTGTTCTGTGGAGCTTGCTGAGTTAGGGACTATGCATTTTAAAATTCTCAGCCCAGTGAACATGATTTTCTCATATGTTGAGTTGAACTAACCAACCTTCCCTATATTGTTGAGGCCTGTCGCAAAATTCCCAATGTTCTGACAGGAGTAAGGTGTTACCTCATTGTGGTTTTAATTTGCATTGCCCTGATGATGAGTGATGTTGGGCATACTTTTGTATATATCCACATATTTTGCCATTTGTCTATCTTCAGAAAAAAATCTGCTCATGTCTTTTGCCCACTTTTTGATAGAGTTTTTTTTTTTTTTTTTTTTTTTTTTTCTTGCTGATTTGAGTTCTTTGTAGATTCTGGATATTAGTCCTTTGTCAAATATTTTCTCCCATTCTGTAGGTTGTCTGTTTGTTGATTTTTTCCTTTGCTATGCAGAATTCTTTTTAGTTTAATTAAATCCCATTTATTTATTTTTGTTGTTTCTGTTTTTGCTTTCAAGATGTTAGTCTTCAATTCTTCAGCAATAGGCCAAGGTCCAGAAGAGTTTTTCCTATGTATTCTTCCAGAATTTTTATGGATCTTACATTTTCAGATCTTCTGTTTAAGTCTTTCTTCCACTTTGAATTGATTTTTATATATGGTGAGAGATAGGGATTTGGCTTCATTCTTCTACACATGGACATTATTAAAATCAAAAAACAATCAATGGTGTGGATGCAGTGAAAAGGCAGTGAAAAGGGAATGCTTATTCACCATTGGCAGGAATTTAAACTAGCACAACCTCTACAGAAAACAGTATGGTGATTCTGCAAAGAACTAAAAGTAGACCTGCTGTTCAATCCAGAAATTCCACTACCCAAAGGAAAACAAGTCATTTTATAAAAATGACACCTGTTCTCCAATATTCATTACAGCACAATTCACAATTGCAAAGATATGGAACCAGCCTAAGTGCCCATTAGCTGAAGAGTGATAAAGAAAACGTGGTATACATCCACCATGGACTACTACTCAGCTATAAAAAGGAATGGAATAATGTCTTTTGCAGCAACTTGGATAGAACTGGGGACCGTTACCCTAAGTGAAGTATCTCAGGAATGGAAAAACAAATACCCATGTTCTCACTTATAAGTGGGAGCTGAACAAGGGGCATAAATGTCATACAGTGTCATAGACATTGCCAACTAAGAAGGGGAAGGGTGGGAGGGCGGTGAGGGAGCAAATCTACCTGTCAGGTACAATGCACACTAGTCTGGTGACAGGTACCCTTAAAGCCCAGACTTCGGCATGATACAATGCATCCATGCAACAAAAAACATCCCCTAAATCTATTGAAATAAAAGAAAAAGAAACTCTAAGTGGTAGGAGGCCTTTCCAATGCCTCCCGCAGGAGAGAGAAATAGTATTGTAGGGTAACTCCCTAAGATAGAAAAATGTAGCTTCCCTGGCTAACTGAAGTGGGGAATGATTCATTTCCTGTCATTGACAGAGTGAAAATGATGTCCTTTGCAAAGTTCTTTAAGCTGGAAAAGCACATTATGCTAAATACTCCATTTCCTGATGGATGGCATCAGCTCTTCTAATTACCTCTCAGCTGCAGCATAGTGTTTGGATAGTTCCAGATTCTGGAGCCTATTGGGGAACATGTTAAGTGGCCTGGGGCAATAAGTGTGTGTGTGTGTGTGGAAGTTCTGCTAACTCAACCCTGGGGCAAAATAGTGACCTCGGCTTTCCCCTGAATGAGGTACTGATGTTTATCCTCAAGTTGCTATAGAACATTTCTAAATATTTAGGGACTGGATCTCAAGTTATAATTTTCATGTTCAGGCTCATCTGCGTAAAAATTTGCTAAAACCAAACCAAACAAACAAGTGTAAAACCAAAACCCAACCACCTATTTAAAAGTGCAGTGGGCATTATTTGTAGATAATCCCTTCTTGGAAGACAAATCTTTGCGCTAGAAAAACACGTTTGTGTTAGTCTTTTTAGTTCACTTTTTGATATTGCCAGATTGCATAACCATAGATTTGCATTTATGTAGAACTTCCACAGTTGCCCACCTCCCTACATCAACCAGCTTCTTTAGTTGGCTTAATTTTCATAGATTGGACACACACCACAGATTCTCAATGTACAGTAGGCCTAGTTCCTTATATTGACCACCTCTGTATGTTGACCATTTTGTTATAGTCCCTTGGGTGGTCAACTTTCAGAGGTTCTATTGCACTTGTTTTTAAGGAGCTGAAATAATTTAATCTTCTCAATTTATTTGCAGAATGCCCACAGGAGGAGCAATTTGGTAATTAAATTTCCTTTCTAATGGGGGTGAAGTGCCTGGAGTCACAGAGAGGGTAAGTAATTTGATGTTTGTGGTTCGATGCTGTCAGCACTTGTCACTGATACCCCATCTCAAGTGGCCAATAATCTTTGTGTATGGGGTACCTGAAAAGTACAACCCAGACTGGCATTCAATGGGACTTATCTTGCTTCATTACCATAAGAGTTTATGAGGTCCGCGTAGCTAGTTCCATTCCACAAGTGAGAAAATTGAGAATCAGAACCATACAGCTGGCAGAGGCCCTGATAGGATTTGATTTCAAATCTTTCTGGGCCCCATTATCAATGGCCGCTGGAACATGTAACAGCAGAGATAACTGGATATGAAACATACAATAGGCGGGGCTTTACTCACATCTCGGGAGTTGGTATTCTAAGAGAAATTGAAAAGAAACATTTCAGATAAGATTTGATTTGCTGAGTGGCACCTGTGGCTCAAAGGGGTAGGGCGCTGGCCCCATATGCCAGAGGTGGTGGGTTCAAACCCAGCCCTGGCCAAAACTGCAAAAAAAAAAAAAAAAAAAAAAAGATTTGATTTGCTAATTCTTAGCTACAGTAAAATCGTTACTATGTGTTTCCTTCCAGCTTAGAGGAAGTGAGGGTAGTTCCTAATAGGGTTTTGATGTAAGAGGGGAAGGAACATAGCACAAAAAGAGAAGGAAGGCCATTGAAGATGATCTCCCTGCAGTGTGGCCTGGGCCAGGCTGTCTTTGGAGAATGATTTTGGGCAAAGATACTGGACAGAGAGAGAGGATATGAAAGGTGGGTGTTAGCAAGATGTCATTAGCCTTTAAGACAGCGTTCTCAAAGGTGTGACACATCTGCAACATGTGGGTCACAACCCACAGGAACTGTATTAAAGGGTTGCACGGCGTTAGAAAGGTTGAGAACCACTGTGTTAAGAACTCCTGGGAGGTCCTTGCCTCAGTCAGGAAGATAGCAATACCACCTAAATGCCAAAATTAAAACTCAAGGGACTACAGGAGAGGAGGGCTTTGGAAATACCAAACAGGGGAAAAAGGAAAGATTTTCCTGGCTCAGGCCATCTTAGATGACCAGGAAAACTGGCTTGGGAATCAAAGTAGGATGATTTGAGAGCAGAAAAGTCCTGCTACCAGCACCACTTAGGAACTTTATAGAGATCAAATGCTCAGGTGAGCGCCCAGCCATCAGGTTTAAGTGACCTCTCAGGATTTAGATGCACCTGTCTTTGAGAACCACAGCTCCAGTACATACAGAAGTGACCTCTGGGCAAGAGGGTGGAAGAGAACTTACCCAGGTACAATTATATGTTTATTTGTACCACGATTTGATTACTAGCCATGTGCCATATTGGGCTGTAAGTTCAGATTGTGGGGCACATGGGAAGAAAACATTTCCCAACATCCCTTGTAGTCAGACTGGGGCCATGTGGTTGGGTTCCAGCCAGTGGAATGTCCCAGAAGTGATGTCATCCATGTCAAGCCTGGGTGGGTTCTGTTAGCCCCTATGGAACTGTGAGAGATAAACTGTTGTTATATAAGCAACTAAGATTTGAGGGTTGGTTCTCAACAGCAGCTTCTTTTAATTTCTCTGATTAGTAAGTACTGTGAGCAAAACAAGGGCAAGAGCCAGGCATGTTTGTGATTATATCCAGGGATGGTCACCTGCAACATGTTAACTGGGCTGTGGCACTGGGACCAGTCAGTCCAAACAGATAGAGAATGCAGGGCTGAGTTGGGTCCTGCAGGCCCCCTGCATTACCAGATGTTAGTCTTTAGCTGGAGATTTGGGGGAACTTCTGAGGTCTAGAGGGATAGGGCATTGCTGGGGCAGTATGGAAGAACACTATTTTAATAACCCACACAGCTGTGCTGGTGCATGTTAATTGTGTCCGTCATGTTTAGCACAGTCGTGACACAAGTGGGCAGCCAATAAATATAGTTTTGAATCAAAACTAGATAGATATTTTGAACATAATGTAGTGGGTCCAGATGGGGCATCGAGGATACAAATTGCAGGCATCTGTTAGGACTCTCCACTGGCAGAAGTAGTCTGTGCAATCTACAACCATCCACGATTTGACCCACTTCCTTGCTCTAAAAGATGGATGGAGACCTCCTAGTAGAATGGTGAGCTCTTCATGGGGTTTCGGATTCTTTTTGGTGTTGAATTTGAGCTCCTTTCCTAAACACAATGCACATGAACCCATAAATACAAGGATGTGGATACTGTGTTGAGCATTCGTGCGTCCTTTGAGCTCTATCTCCAGGACTGAAGGAAAGCCATCCTTGGAAGCCGCTAACTGTGAGCCAGGGATGATTCGCCTTTGTGCAAAGAATATGCATAATTTGTAAAAACAAGACTTAAGCGAGTTCTGCAGCATCTATAACTTCTGTGATGTTTTATTTTCCTGTCTTCTTGTCTGTAGTGCATAGCAGTGTAAACTCTTAAGAAAAAAACAGAAAAGGGCTTTGTGGCTTCATGCAGAAATTGCTATTAGCATTCACGTCATAATTTGTAAATTGAGTTTGACTTACACACCGGGGAAGTATGTGAAACTGCTGCATGGTTCTCCAGGGCACTTCCTTCTCTGTCTCAGCTCCTCCTTAGAGACGCAACGGAGGCTTCATGCGGCCAGACCCTGTTTATTTTAACACCCACCATAGGGGAGCCCGTTTTCCTGTTTCCCCACTGGATATAAAAACTGTTCAATGGTGAATCCTGCAGATCCGATGAAGGAATTTCTGACTGAAAGGAGGTTGAATGATTCACTTCCTGGTGTTAGTGAAGTGAGAAAAATCTCATTCATAAATGTTCTCTCACTTGTAGCCACTTTAGCTTTAGCAGGTTTTCATTACTGGAACATTCCAGACCCTAAGAGTGTTTGGCACAGTCTAGAAGGATGTGAGGACACTTGCTATTCCACAGCAGCCTGTCCAAGGAGCAGTGGCCACTCCAGGGACTAGAAGTGAACAGTCATTCTGAGGCAGAGGTCAAGGTGATGCTAGACAAAATGAACTGGCAGGTTTTCCTTTTTAAAGGTGATGTAACTCAAAATTGACTCCTATGAGGTAAAAAAAAAAAAAGAAAATTATTCTGGCTGCCTAGCTCTGTTGCTGTCAAATGAGCTTTAATTTTGTCAAGTGAGAGAAGTGAGTATTTTAGGGAAAGGATTTTAGAGACTTTCTGCAATTTGCAGATGAACCTGAAGTCCTGGGATGTGAAAGGACTTGCCAAAGGTCAGTGGCTGTACAAGAGAGGGAATGTTTTGCACTTGGCCAGGGCAGGGTTTCCGTGGAGGGGTGAAGTAGAGGAGGCTGAGTACGGCCAAAGGGAAGGGTGGGAGTAGGTTTGGAACACCTTGGTGAGAATTTGTGCTTAATTCTGCGAGTCACAGAGTATTACTCAAGATCTCTGAGTAGGAGAATGAGATAACTGGTGCTGGGATTTGTCCTGGAGATAAGGCAGGAGTGGGGCAGCCTGGGCATGTATGGATGTGTAGAAAAGCATCACTGCTTAGTAACTTTGCCTTGGGCCCACTGTGAGTTTGGTGTTCAAACATAGGGCAGTCCCCACTCTCACATGCTAGAAGGGTCCTATCCGCATGCAGTGGGCTGGCGAGGCTGAGTAAGGGCAAAGGTGATCAGGGAAGGAGGACATGGTGCCAGGAATGACAGAGGCTAAGTGGAGACCAGGGAGGGGGAATACACAGAACTGGAACCAGGGAGGAAGTTGAAGTTCCTAGAATTCTGATCAGTCAGGAGCTGACGAGCTCATAGGTTTTAGAAATCCTTACAGTGTAGCTCATCAAAGCCAGGACACGAGGACAGACCACCAGTCTCCAGAGAAAGAATCAAAATGGCACGGGCCAGGGGGCCAGGTGCCATGTTCTATGCCTATCACCTCCTTGCCAGCTGAGTCTCAGAGAGGTTTGCTTAATCCCAATCTCACATCTCTTGGCTGTGCAAATGCTGGCACTAGGATGTAGGGTCTCTTCCATCCGTATTAGTTGCCTTCATATAGGGAAAGTGACGGATACTGTCCCACATAGAGTAAGCCCTCAGACACGTTAGGTGTGACCACCCTCATGACAATGACATGGTAACCAATGCTAGTCACCCACTGCTACCCATTCCACATTCACATATTAACCTGGGAAGATGGCGCTGAATAGGGATATTTTGGTGGGGGTAGAGCTTATAAAGGCAGAATTGACAGGATGCCTGGATATGAGGTTGTAGCACTACTGAAAAACTACTTATCAGCTGGCGAAAGGAATGCACTTGGATGACTCAGTGGAGGAAGAGCAAGCTGCACAGTAGATACTGAGGGAGAAGTTGCTTTCCAGCTGTGGACTGGTGAAGAGAGGCCAAATGTCAGTGGCCAAGGTGGTGAAGGGACAAGGCAGAGTGAGAAAAGAGAAGTGGAGTGGAATGGACATCGTCAGCTGGACCTCATTCCAGGCAGAAGCCAGCATAGGAATCAGCATTCAGAGTTCCTCCTCGGGGCTGTGATGCCCCACGAATGAGTGGATCACACCGTTGTGACATTTTAACACAATTAAAACAAACCTTGACCAAGTGGAGCCAGATGCACATGGGGGATGGGGATGGTTTGTCAACTCCAGCTTCTTTGCCAGGTGAAGCAAATGTATATAAATTCTCTAAAAAGCCTCAGCAGACCAGTAATTGTGGGTTTTGTGTCGTTCTAATGAGAAAGCATTTTAGTTTGGCAAACACATTAGTACTATGTGTCCCCAAAGCCCAGAGGTATTTGCCTGCTTAGCTTTTGAACTCTGAAAAGTGGCATAGCAATCTCCAGTAATCACAGGAGATTTCAGATCACCAATGGTTTATACAAGAAACGTCTTAGCACATGGCTTAAGAAAACCTCACACTCTAATTATGTGCTGAAAAAGGTCACTGGGTGGAATTTCCTTAAGAAGGATTCCAGTGTTTCCTACAGAGAGGCCGGCAGGCGGAGGCCATTTTGGCATCCTGATGGAAAGCCAGCTTTTTTGTGTAATTTTTTGTGTAATTTCCATGGAAAAGTGGTGAAGAATTTTATAGCCATTAAGTCCATGTGAATTTAGAGAGCGTCTTCGAGCAGGAGGGCTTTGGTAAAGATGATTCTAAGGGAGGGAAGTATGTGGAAAAAGTAGGGAGATCTTGAAGATTTAAAAATAAACAACACATTTTTGGGGGTTTATACAACTACATGTCTGTTGTGTGGTTTCTTTGAAGCACTGGGTCCTTGGACTGACAATTTAAACTCATCTCACTGTGGCCTTTGGAAAAAGAGCCCTAAACCTCTGTCATGCATGTTTATGCTGGGGGAAAAAGAACAGAAGATAATTGTCTTCTTCAATATTCACGCTAGTTTTGGATTAGAGAGGGTGAGCTGTCATGGGAGAGATTTCTGAATCTTTTACAGAATGCAACAGCCACGTAATCATCAGCCGATTGTACGAGATCATCAGGGCCAGGAGAGGCAGGGGGTGGGGACTTCAGGCGCGATGCAGGTTGCTGGGACATTGGCAGGCGGCAAGCCTGTGTGTGTCTATTTCTAAGGCAAGGTCTAGTTGGTATGTGCATGTGGGTGAGAGGGTGGGGCTTATTTCAGTATGTTTTGTCTTATAGGATGTAGACAGACTTACTTGGCAGGGAAAACATTCTAGAAAATTTGAAGTGAGCAGATTGTGTGTCAGAGCAAAGTCCTTTGCTTAGAAGCAGTCACCAGTGATGCTGTCTTCTAAAATAGCATTAAGATTTCCCACCGATTGTGTATTAAGATGCCTGTGAAGATTTCTTTTCCATCTAGGATAAGACTTCTTTGCTTAGGGTGCAAAGCTCTGGTGCCCTGCCAACTGTCTTCCAGTTTTTTTTTTTTTTTTGTCTTCCAGTTTTGAGCCTGGTTCCTCCTCTTTAGTGAGCCATGCTTCCTCACTATTACTGTTGACAGAACAAATTGTTGATCATCTATTAAGTTTTTCTCCCCTCTTCATTTTCTCTGGTTGCTTTATTTCTGGTGGTACCTCAACTTTTCTAGGATGAAAATGAAGGGCTTGTTGCTTGCTCCTGTGGAAGCTTTTCCTATTTGCTGGTGCAGCCTGTAGAGCACAGAACATCGTGTACGTTCTTAATTGCTATTTGGCAAATACTTCTGGTTCTCTTCTGGGTATGTATGTGAGCTGCATATCCTGGCCCCACCCCTATTGTTGGGAGGGTTCTGCTAAGCAGGTCCATCTAATGAGTTGTGAGCACAGTGACATGTGTCACTTGCTAGTTGGAATATTACTATGCCAACATGAGACCCTGCAGAGTTCTCCCCTTTCTCTGGGGAATGCTCAAGATGATGAACTTGACTTTTGTAAACAGAGCCTTTCTGCCAAGCCATGATAAGAAACATGCATTACTTTAAGTCATTAAGATTTTGGAGTCATTTGTTAACCTGGCCAATCCTGACCAATTTAGGCAGGCACCTTTCATGAAAATTCAGAGTCTTCTTTCCCTAGTGTGGGGTAGCCTGCTGTAATTTTAGAGGTTACACAAAGGTTGTTCTACCCCAGTATGTTGCCACATGAGAATATAGCACCCTCATCCCGCCCCCTGAGCTTACCACACCTTCCTGAAGCTCTGTGGCTTAGGGGAGCTCACTCACTCTTTGTCTTTCTGAATCTTTGCTCTCTAACTTTAAAATGAAAGGTAAGACAGATGCCTTCCAGGACCACACGCAGCTGGTTTTCCACCATGCACCTCAAAGGTAAATTGGTCTCTGAGGCACCTATGCTGGTAAGGCTGCAGCTTGAGATGGGATTTGTAGAAGTTGTTGATCTTTCCCTTTGCTCATTCCAACCTCAAGGTATTGGCATGTTTTATTTCTTCTGCCTTCATCCCTCAGCCTCAGGAAACTCAATGGTCATGTCCGCAGACAAACCTCCCTTGTTGCCCAATATAACAGGAGTCACTCACTGGAGTTTCATTTTTACCAAAGCCTTTAACAGTGCTTACATTGGTCACATCTATTAGTTATTTTATTGTTTAGAAAATAAACTGCCTTGAAGCAGGGAACTTGTCTTTTTTATTCCTGGCTATCTCCCCATTATATACAACCGAGCCTGGCACACAAAGCCTGCAGAGTTATTCCTGGTTGAATTAATGCCTCCTGTGCTAAGAGCTTGGGATGGCCACTGAGCCATACAAGAACAGCCCCAAGTGTCACAATCAACCTGCTTCTGCCTGGTATCTGCTCTTCTGGGAAGAGCCTGTACAGCAGAGCTGGCTTGTTAGGAGCCTAATAAAACCAAAAGCGTGTTCCCTGGCAGTTCCTACAATGGGAGACTCAAACTCCTAGAAGTCAAACATCTGATCTTTTGGGTACTAATGATATGCCCTATGGCCTACATGAATGTCATCACTTCCATTTTGGTGGAGACTGGGTCTTTGATAGCAGCACATGTCTGTCTGTCTGTCTGGAGGAACAGGGCAGCCAATGGGAGATAGTGAGAGCCAGCCTCAGACGTGAGGGGCCCTGGCACACTCTGTAGCTCTCTGCCTCTGGCTGCAGAAGAGGCCATGATCAATATTGCTTTATTTATTTGTTTAGAATAATTATACTTTGCAGAAAGAGCTTTTAAAGAGATATCTCTATTCCCAAGACTCCCATTATACATACTTCGCTGTGAATTTCCAAGTGGGCACATGAACATTGGTGTCATAAAATCTTGGTCTTTAAAAAAATTATCCTTTATCTCTTTCTTCTACATATGTCTATTCAGAAATAGGTTGAAAATGAAATACAACCTGTTCGGTAGAATCTTGTTTGGTTTTGTGTGAGAGACTAAACTGGCTTGTTAAGTAGCATCCAAATTGCTCCTCAATGAGAGGGCAAGGGTCACTTTGGTGTTTCTCTTGCTTTTAGTTAGTATGAAATATAGATGTCTAAACATTGAATAACTGATTTTTATTTATTTATTTTTTATTATTAAATCATAGCTGTGTACATTAATGTGACCATGGGGCACCATACTCTGGTTTTATAAACCGTTTGACACATTTTCATCACACTGGTTAACATAGCCTTCCTGACATTTTCTTACTTATTGTGTTAAAACATTTATATTCTACATTTACTAAAGTTTCATATGTACCCTCGTAAGATGTACCTTGTAAGATCCTCCCCTTTCCCCTTATTCTTAGGTTATAACTGGATTATAGCTTTCATGTGAAAGCCTAAACTAGTTTCATAGTAGGGCTGAGTACATTGGATACTTTTTCTTCCATTCTTGAGATACTTTACTAAGAAGAATATGTTCCAGCTCCATCCATGTAAACAAGAAAGAGGTAAAGTCTCCATCTTTCTTTAAGGCTGCATAATATTCCATGGTGTACATATACAACAATTTATTAATCCATTCGTGGATCACTGGTCACTTGGACTTTTTCCACAAATTAGCAATTATGAATTGGGCTGCAATAAACATTCTGGTACAAATATCTTTGTTATGATGTGATTTTTGGTCTTCTGGGTATACCTAGTAGAGGAATTATAGGATTGAATGGCAGATCTATTTTAGATCTTTAAGTGTTCTCCAAACATCTTTCCAAAAGGAATGTATTAATTGCATTCCCACCAGCAGTGTAGAAGTTTTCCCTTTTCTCCACATCCACGCCAACATCTCTGGTTTTGGGTTTTTGTGATAGGGGCTAATCTTACTGGAGTTAGATGATATCTCAAAGTAGTTTTGATTTGCATTTCTCTGATGATTAAAGATGATGAGCATGTTTTCATATGTCTGTAGGCTGTGCACCTGTCTTCTTTAGAGAAGTTTCTTTTCAAGTCCCTTGCCCAGCCTGCGATGGGATCAGTTGTTCTTTTCTTGCTTATACATTGGAGTTCTCTGTGGATTCTGGTTATTAAATCTTTGTCAGAGACTAACCTGCAAATATCTTCTCCCATTCTGAGGGCTGTTTTCTTGCTTTACTTACTGTGTTCTTGGCTGTGCAAAAACTTTTTAGTTTGATCAGGTCCCTGTAGTGTATTTTTGAAGCTGCTTCACTTACCCGGGGAGGGGTCCTCCTCATAAAATACTCACCCAGACTGATTTCTTCAAGGGTTTTCTCTGCACTCTCTTCTAGTATTACTATAGTTTCATGTCTTAAGTTTAAATCTTTTATCCAGTGAGAGTCTATCTTAGTTAATGGTAAAAGGTGTGGGTCCAGTTTCAGTCTTCTACAGGTTGCCAGCCAGTTCACCCTTTGCTAAATAGGGAATCTTTTCCCCACTGAATGTTTTTAATTGGCTTGGCAAAGATCAAATAATGGTAAGTAGCTGGATTCATCTCTTGGTTCTCTATTCTGTTCCAGACATCTACTTCTCTGTTTTTGTGCCAGTACCATGCTGTTTTGATCACTATCGATTTGTAGTATAGTCTGAGGTCTGGTAGCGTGATTCCTCTTGCTTTGTTTTTATTTCTGAGTAATGTCTTGGCTATTTAAGGTTTTTTCTGATTTCATATAAAATAAAGTATTGTTTTTTCAAGATCTTTAAAGTATGACAGTGGAGCTTTAATATGGATTGCGTTAAAATTATATATTGCTTTGGGTAGTATAGACATTTTAACAATGTTGATTCTTCCCAGCCATGAGCATGGTATG
>CAUYPK010045860.1:0-14053 GCA_963574355.1 Loris lydekkerianus
AATGAACAGCATCAATGTATAGAGTACAAAATTCTCCATCGATCAGTATATACCACGACACAGTAGAATAAATATTTATTGAGATATGGAGCTACAAAAACACATGACATTAAAACAGACAAAACCTTTGAAACAACCTAAATACTTAGAAATTAGGCTGCATACACAGAGGCTGGTTGTCTTTTAAGGGGTAAGAATAGTATAGAAACCCCTCCCTGACCCTAAGAACTCCCCAGAATACCCATCCTCAATGGGAAAGTAGAGTTATTAATTAGTTATGTCTGTCATGAATACAGGAAGCACCAGAAGAACTACCCCATTCTAGCAGGATTAAACTCCAGCTGTCTAGTTTTAGATTAAGATACGTGTGCCCACCTCATATGGGACACTCAACAAATATTTATTAAACAGACGAATAGCCTTAAATCTAATCAGTTTATTGGAGACTCACCTCATAATCTTGTTTTAAACTCAGTGTATCGTGCTCTTTGTTTTTAATATAAGGAGGTAATATTTGTAAAATACTAAGAATGATGCCCAGAATAAAATAAAGGCCACACATTTGTTTGTTAGAAAAAGACAAAACTCCGGTGGGAATGAACATCAGTGTATTGATGGATTTTCATTGCTATGTCTAATTCACACTCAAAGGCCAAAGCCAAGCACCATGGTGGGCACAGAGAGGTCACTAACTGATCCTGGCTAAAGGAACAACCCCTTTCATATACATTGTTTTTTTTTTTAAATTCTTACTGTAATCCCCTGAACTCTGTAGGATAAGAACTGTTACCCAGAACAGGGCTCAAGGCTGTAATCCTAGCACACTCTGGGAGGCCCAGACAGGTGGATTGCCCTAAGCTCACAGGTTTCCTACCAGCCTGAGCAAATATGAGACCCCCATCTCTACAAATAGCCTGATGCCTATAGTCTCAGCTACTTGGGAAGCTGAGGCAAGAGAATCGCTTGTGTCCAAGAGTTTGAGGTTGCTGTGAGTTATGACGCTACACACTCTATGGAGGGTGACAAAGTAAGACAGTCTCACAGAGCGAGACAGACAAACAAAAAAAAAAAGAATTGTTACTCAATTTTCTTTTTCTTTTAATACATGAGGAAAATTAGACCCTAGTTCATCTCTAGGAAACTTGGACCCAAAACATTTTAGATTGTAAAAGGTGAAGGACCTTGGCCAAAATAAGGTTCAGAGTTCTGCCTGGAACCCAAGATTTCTAGAGATAAATCGTTTTCCTTCCCTGTGCCTCCGCCATAGCGTGTAGTTTTCCCCCACATACACCATCACTAGGTGCACCTCTTGAACATCATCTGCACACTAAAAATTCTGAAAAGTACAAGAAACGCATTATTTTAGTCAAAAGTTCAGTCTCGCTGGGTGTAGTGGCTCATGCCTACATTTCTAGCACTCTGGGAGGCCAAGGAGGGTGGATTGCTTGAGCTCAGAAGTTCGAGACCAGCCTGAACAAAAGTGAGACCCCATCTCTACTAGCTGAGCATTGTGGTGGGAGCCTATTGTCTCAACTACTCCAGAGGCTGAGGAAGGAGGATCTTGAGCCCAGGAGACTGAGGTTGCTGTGAGCTATGATGATGCTATGACACTCAACCCAGGGTGACAGAGTAGGACTGACTCTGTGTCAAGCAAACAAAGCCCTCCCTTCCTTCCTTCATTCCTTCCATCCATCCCTCCCTCCTTTCCTCCTTCCTTCCCTCCCTCTCTCCCTCCCAACACTCAACCCAGGGCAACAGAGTAGGACTCTGTATCAAGCAAACAAAGTTCATTCTTTCCCTCTCTCTCCTTTTTTTTTTTTTTTTTTGCAGTTTTTGATGGGGGCTGGGTTTGAACCCACCACCTCTGGCACATGGGGCCGGTGCCCTACTCCTTTGAACCACAAGCGCCGCCCCCACAAAGTTCATTTTTTCTTCTTAGCTAGATGTTTTGCCTAGAATGTCTGGATTCTTGTCGGTAGACACTACAAGGGTGCAAGTTATGCGGAGGAGCAGGAGAGAAGGCTGTATGTTATGCGGGCTGGAGAGAGGGCAAGGTGGAAAGAGATTTCTCTCCACAAATCTTGGGTTTTGATCTGAGTCCTGAAAATTCAACTTGGGCAAGGGCTTCACCTTTGGAGCCTAAAAGGTTAGAGTCTAAGTTTTCTGGAGATGAATTAGGGTGTGATTTTTCCTCCTATATTAATTTCTGCAGACATAGAACTTAACTGGTAGTGAGGTTCACTTTTTTTTTTAGAGACAGAGTTTCATTTTATCACCCTTGGTAGAGTGCTGTGGGGTTACAGCTCATAACAAGCTCCAACTCCTGGGCATAGGCGATTCTCTTGCCTTAGCCTCCCGAGTAGCTGGGACTACAGGCACCCACCACAACGCCTGGCTGTTTTTTTGTTGCAGTTTGGCCGGGATCGGGTTTAAACCTGCCACCCTCCGTATATGGGGCTGGCGCCCTACCTACTGAGCCACAGGCGCCACCTGAGGCTCACATTTCTTATCCACAGCAATGAAAATCATTCTTGGTTATAAAGATGCAAATGAATTTGTCCAAAGGAGAACATAAGTCTATTTTGGTCCTAGTTCTCATTTGAGCTGGTTATAACAGCTTACTAGTTCTGTCACTAATTACTGAGTGAAGTAAAATCTTTGAGACACATTTATTTGCTATGTATATGGACTATGAGAATCATAGTCTCATCTTCTTAAAAAATGTTATTCTTTAACACTAATACTTGTTTGTATTATTATGATCTCTGGCACCATGCCAAGCACAGGGTATGTTTTTAATCAATGCCTGCTGGATGGAGGCCTGCAGAGTTGCAAAATAGCAGCCAAAGAGAAAGATCACAAACGTGTACAAAATCAGATAACGCCAAAAGGTGACCTGGACAGCAAGTACCATTATAGAAAGGGCAATCAGTCTATTTGTCCATTACAAAGTCTTTTACGATTTCTCTTCAAATAAAAATGGTACAAAGAAATGCTATGGATGGGAGCAAAGAAAAGAGATCATTCTCAGTCAGCCTGTCACATCAGGAAAGGTTTCATGAGGAGTTAACACTGATTTTGGACTTAAATGAATAGGGTTTCTTTTACGTGAAGAGACGGAGAAAGGGGAGTTTCTAAGTAAGAAAGTGCCAGGAGCAAAGGCATGGGAGCACAGGGGAAGCTCGACTCCTATTAAAGAAAGGGAAACAGTGCAGTGTGATTGCACCCAGGTATGTGAAGGGGACTGAATTAAGAAATGAGATTGGGAAGGTAACATAGAGGTTATTTTGAGCAACCTAGGCTGAGTCAGTTCTTCATTCAGAGGTGGTAGTGAGCCACTAAAGGTTTCTGAGCAGGAAGAGAGGTAAGGTGAGTTTCCCATTAGCCGGCTTAACTTGGCAGCAGGATGGAGGCTAGACTGGATTGGACAGAAATATGCAGCGGGCCATGCCTGTAGCTCAGTGGGTAGGGCGCCGGCCATATACACCAAGGCTGGCAGGTTCGAGACCAGCCCAGGGCTAAACAACAATGACAACCACAACAAAAAAATAGCTGGGCATTGTGGCGGGTGCCTGCAGTCCCAGCTACTTGGGAGGCTGAGGCAAGAGAATCGCTTAAGCCCAAGAGTTTGAGGTTGCTGAGAGCTGTGACGCCACAGCATTCTACCCAGAGTGCCAGCTTGAGACTCTGTCTCAAAAAAAAAAAAAGAAGGAAATATACAGCAGCCAGGTATCTGGGAACATGGAAATGGAGCTCAAAAGTAAGTTGGGTACAGAGATAGAAATGTGCAAATCGTCACAATAATGATGGTGTGTTAAACAAGAAGTAATATTGAAGGAAAATGCTTCCTAAGTATCTTAATCAATTAGTGTTTAATATTCTCTTACCTATTTCTTCCCTCCCTTGCACCAAGACCATGAGCTCCTCAGTGTAGGAACTGTCTTATTCCTACCTGTTCTCTCAGTGCTGGGCACAGTACCTAAGTATTTGCTGGGGAAAAAAAGAATATGCGAGAAAAGAGAAAACACTGTTCTCAGAGAGATGGTAAGGGCAGAGGAAGAGGGATACTGAAGAGTTCTGATATCAGGGAGAGGGAACGGATGGACATTTCATTGGACGGCTCTGAATCTTTCCAGGAAGCATCTGATAAGCAGCAGAGCATCACGTGATTGAGGGCAGGGTTAAGGGCTTAAGTAGAGTGAGAGATTTGGAACAGCTGCAGCTAGAAATGTGCTCAGGCGCCTTGTAATATGCTTACATGGTTTTTTCAGTTCCCTTCTATATATCTGGAATGCTCCCTCCAGGACTCTCCTCCCTGCCTCCTGCATCTCATAACCTACTCATCTTTCAAAGTCTAACTCAAATGCCATCAATGTTTCTGGAACACCCTCCCTGATACTATTAATATTTCAAGGAAATCACTTCTTTTTCTACGTTTACACTTCTTCCCTTATTAATCTCACTCGATTATAATTTATTTGAAGTAACTTCTTCCAGATCTGTTGAAAAGCAGTCATTTCTTAACTGTTTGCTGAGGTTTAGACTGAATGAGTTTAAGAACACGCTTGCTGAGGGGCAGGGAGGACAAAGCTGAAGTCAACAACCTGAAGTCTTGGTGGATTAGATCAGCATGAATTTTGTGACTCACAGGAGGCAAGGGACTAGAGGCTATAATGCAGGCAGATAAAAATTCAGTAAAAATCAAGGTTGTTGTTTTTTTCTGTTGGGGAAATCTGAACTTTGGTCTCCCTGACTGGGAAAACAAAGACATGAAGCTAAAGTGTATGTTATGGAAGGAAGGAATGTATTTTTTTCCATCTGACTTACTAATCCACACTACAGCCAACAAAGAAGAAAACCCAACGAAGCCTTCAGCATCAGACTGTTCCCTTATCTGCATCTTTTGTTTTTTTGTTTTTTGCAGTTTTTGGCCGGGGCCAGGATTGAACTTGCCACCTCAGGCATATGGGGCCAGTGTCCTACTCCTTAAACCACAAGCACCACCCTCCTTCTATTGCATTTTAATTCTTCCGTCCCTTCACTTGGATCCCAGCTTTTCTAAGGACGCCACAATGATTTCTCAGTTTCACTTTTTCTCCTTCGCTTCCAAATTGTATGGAAGAACAGTTAATAAGCAGTTAAATGAACACAGGTGGGGAAAGAAAGAGGGCGAGAAATAACTGTGCTTGTATCTCGATGGCTTTAGAGAACCTAGATTCGAATCATGGTTCTGCCATCTGTGGAATGGGAATAAGTGCTTGGAAAAATTTTGGTGAAAAATAAACTTAATGAAAAAAAAGTAACAACAAAAATAAACTTAATGGCGTGTAAAACTACCTAGCACAAGGAGAGTATTAGACTTGGAATAGAGCCCCTGCAGGGGGTAGCAAATGCAAAATACAGAAAAGTGTATTCCCGAGAAAAGTAAAGTCTCCTCCCCATCCTCCTCCTCTGTTCTTTCAGTTCTCAGAGTCACCTGCTGACACCCAGCCTGTGAACCCTTCCAGCTGTACACACATTCAGCATCTTCTATGCTGAATGTGTGTACAGCTGTACACTTGTTGTTTCCTCTTTTCCTTGACTTAAGTTGTGTGACCTTCAGCATTTAACTCCAAATGCCTTAGCTAAATAATGGGTGATTCCGAGCATTTAATAATTGGTACTTCATATACAAATATGAGGTGTTATTCTTGGAAGGAGAAACAAAGCCTAGCAAATGGACTTTTAATTAGAACAGAGGTCTCGTGGACCCTTAGAATATGCCCAGGCTTGATCCCTTTGTGCCACAGGGAGTACTTCCTTTCCTCATCTTGACATCAGCAGGAGAGGAAGGCTGAGAGCCACACTGCTTGACCCTGCCTCCGTCTATCCTCCAGGTAATCACTTACTCCAGCCGTCACGTCTACAATAACCTGACCGAGGAACAGAAGGGCCGAGTGGCCTTTGCTTCCAATTTCCTGGCAGGAGATGCCTCCCTGCAGATTGAGCCTCTGAAGCCCAGTGATGAGGGCCGGTACACCTGCAAGGTGAAGAATTCGGGGCGCTATGTGTGGAGCCACGTCATCTTAAAAGTCTTAGGTAAGATAAGGTGCCAAGTGTAAATGCCTCCATCTTCACAAGGTCCCTGGGAGGGAGAGCCAAATGAGGCATGGTGGTACAAAACTTCACATTCAGTACTTTAAATTATATTCAGAGGCCGCCCAGACAAGTTCCCTGGGAAGAGGTGCATATATGTTCTATATGCCAGCCATAATAATAAAAGAAAATGCAATCATGATTTTTCCATGATAGCACTCGGCACCTGTAGCTCAGTGGTTAGGGTGCCAGCCACATGCACCAGAGGTGGTGGGTTTGAACCGGGTCCAGGCCTGCTAAAACAACAGTGACAACTGCAAGAAAAAAAAGTAGCCAGGTGTTGTGGCTCCCAGCTACTTGGAAGACTGAGGGAAGAGAATTGCTTGAGCCTAGGAATTTGAGGTTGCTGTGAACTGTGATGCCACAGCACTCTATTGAGGGTGACATAGTAAGACTGTCTCAAAGCAAAAAAATTAAAATATCCTCTGATATTTGAATAATATGCTCATATTTAACTTAAATCTCTCAGATATGATTCAAATTCACTTGTCCTTTAACAGCAAGGACTACTAAATTCTACTTAATTACTTTCAAATTGATGAACTTCTACCTCTGCGATAGTATTAGTAAAATAATGCTCAACTTTCCTAAAAGTTCCCCTAAATAACAGTGTGTATTCTTTGAGAAGTGATGAGTTTCTGAGGCAGCCCCTAAAAATTATAACTGTACCACTGGTAGCAGCTGGAATTGGGGGTTGCTGGATACAGGTGGATGTTTAGGGGATAATGTACAGCATGGCCAGCTGAATCTCCACTCAAAGGTTAACCATAAGGAATGGCTGGAGAAACCATTCAACAGAACACGGTTTTCCCATTGAATGTGATATTCGGTGATCTTTGTTTATTTATTTATTTACATTTTTATTATTCTTATTGTCAGGGATTTATTGAGAGCACAAAAAAACCAGGTTACACCGATTGCATTGGTTAGGTAAAGTCCCTCTTATAATTGTGTCTTGCCCTTCAAAGATGTGTCACACACCGAGACCCCACTCCCCTCCCGCTGTTTGGTGATCTTTGAATCATTACTTTTTTTTTTTTTTTTTTTTACCAGTGTGACCATCCAAGCCCAAGTGTGAGCTGGAAGGAGAGCTGACAGAAGGAAGTGACCTGACTTTGCAGTGTGAGTCATCCTCTGGCACAAAGCCCATTGTGTATTACTGGCAGCGAGTCCGGGAGAAAGAGGGTGAGGATGAGCATCTGCCTCCCAAATCTAGGATTGGTAAGTCATCTTCCTAGCAGCCGACTGAGCCAACAAAATAGTACTCTATCCACAAATTCTAAATCAGCTTTGTCAGCAACTCACTACGTGACCTTGAATACACTGCTGAACCTCGTGAACTTTTTTTAATCCACAAACTAGGACAGGAAATCTGTCTCTTCTTTCCTCAAATGACATGTAAAAGTGATAAAAAGAGATTTGAAGGAATGTACTATAAAAATCCACTGTATCTATCTTGTTTAGTGTCCCTTAATTTTTTTTTTTTTTTTTTTTTTTTTTTTTTTTTTTTGAGACAGAGTCTCTTTGTTGCCCTTGATTGAGTGCTATGGTGTCACAGCTCACAGCAACCTCAAACTCTTGGGCTCAAGCTATTCTCTTTCCTCAGTCTCCCAAGTAGTTGGGACTACAGGCACCTGCCATAATGCCCAGCTATTTTTAGAGATGAGTTACCTTGCTGTGGCTCTGGCTCAGGCTGGTCTTGAACCTGTGACTCAGGCAATCCACCTGCCTCAGCCTCCCAGAGTGTTAGGATTACAGGCATCAGCCACTGTGCCCAACAGTGTCCCTTAAATATTAACAATCGTTTATAACTTTTGAGGATGTGCTACAATTTAAAAGAACATTTACCTTTCTTTCCATGTTCCAAAAGGAATCTTTTCTATTATCCTCTTCAAATTGTGTTAGAGAATCTTATGTCAGCGATGCAATAAAGTAAACAGTAAATATAGATGCTGTCACTAAGGGATTTACAGTCATTCTTTCTGCTCGTGTAGACTACAATAACCCTGGACGGGTTCTGCTGCAGAATCTCACCATGTCCTCCTCTGGACTGTACCAGTGCACTGCAGGCAACGAGGCCGGGAAGGAAAGCTGCGTGGTTCGAGTCACCGTACAGTGTAAGCATCCAAAGGGTTTTTTTGTTTCTTTTTTTAATTTATGTATTATGGTCCAGTGTAAGACATTTTAACCATGGGTAAGGTCAAGGTCAATGTCTTTATTTCCAGAAGGATACCACTATCGCCAAATAAATTCAGTAGTTGTGCAAGGACTATTCAACAACTCTATCTGACTCTATATTTATAAACATAAGAATTAACCAGCCCCCTAAAAAATTTTTCCACGTCCAAGAGAGGACTAAACAAAGACTACTCTTAAAAAACAAATAAAAATGAACATAACTAGTTATCAGCCACCTACTACAAATGTGATTTCGCCCCTCCCCAGAGTGCTTGTGAACGCACATGTACATTTGTGCACACACATGTACATTTGTGCACACAGACACATGAGTGTGCGTGTAAGTCAGAATCAAGAATTATTAATAAGTTTGTTTCAAGTTCAAGATGAGCAATTGCAGCAAGGAACTAAAAGCATTAGCTTTGTAGCCACGTAACTGCTTAGATTTCAGTCACTAACTACATAGTTTCTCAGACATGTTTCCTAATCTACAAAATGGAATATGACTTAATTACCTCAGAGTTTTTGTCAAAATGAAGTAAATTAATATATTTATTTACCACTGCCTAGAGAATTGACACATTGTAGGTGCTCAATAACATTAGTTATTATTATTGCTAATATTTTCTCTTAATCAATTTGGTAACTTTGTTTATTTCTTAATTATTTTTTTGAGACAGAATCTCACTCTGTTGCCTAGGTAGAGTGCTGTAGCGTTGTAGCTCACAGCAACCTCATACTCACAGGTTTGAGCGATTCTCTTGCCTCAGCCTCCCAACCAGCTAGGACTACAGGTGCCACAATGCCTGGCTAGTCTTTTCTATTTTTAGTAGAGACAGGGTCTTGCTCAGGCTGTTCTCAAATTCCTAGCTCATGTGATTCTCCTGCCTCAGTGTCCCAGAGCACTAGGATTACAGGCATGAGCCACCACGTGTAGCTTCAATTTGGTAACTTTAGACCTTGGAACCAAAGTTTGTTTCCATAAGCCATGCTACCCCTGTTAAAAAATTTATTTACATGAGCCTGAGCAACATAGCAAGACCCTGTCTCTAAAAAAATAAGAAAAAATAGTCAAAAAATAAAAATAAACAAATAAAAATTAATCAACTGTGGTGGTGCGTACCTGAAGTCCCAGCTACTTGGGAGACTGAGGCAGGAAGACTATTTGAGTTCAAAGCTGCAGTGAACTATCATTATGTCACTGAACTCCAGCCTGGGCAAGAGAGCAAGACTTTGACTCCAAATACAATATAATTAATATAATATAATTGCAATAAATAGTATTCCAGGCTTATAATCTAAAAATCAAGTCATTAAAAAGAACAGGATAAACCAAGTGAAAAGACAAAAATGAAATGTCCATTTCTTTGTAACAAATTACCCCAAACCTTACTGGCTTAAAACAACTTTTATTATCTGTTAGTTTCTGTGGCTCAGAAATTCAGGGATGGCTTAGCTGGGACATCTGGTTCAATGTTTCTCCTCAGAAGAGATTTTGAGCAAAAGTTCACTAATGTTGTAGTCACTACACGGCTAGTCTGGTGCTGGAGATCTGCCTGTGAGATGGATCATGCACAGGGCTATGGGCCTCAGTTACTCACTACATGGGCCTTTACACAAGGCTCTTAACAAAGTGAGTGATGTAGGAGAGAAAGGATCAAAGAAAAAGTGATCTGAGATCTAAGGAAGAGAGCTGCAATGCTTCTCTATGATGATATCTCAGATGTGATGCACCATAACTTCTGCTGTATTTCACTAGCCAGGCATGGGGGCTCACACCTGTAATCCTAGCATTCTGGGAAGCCAAGGCAGGTAGATTGCTTGAGCTCAGGAGTTCAAGACCAGCCTGAGCAAGAGCAAGAGCAAGACCCCATGTCTAGTAAAAATAGAAAAATTAGCTGGGCATTGCAGTGGGCACCTGTAGTTCCAGCTACTCAGAAGCCTGAGGCAAGAAGGATGGCTTTAGCTCAAGAGTTTGAAATTGCTGTGAGCTATGGCACCAATGAGACTCTAGCCCAGAACAACAGAAACAGATTAAGTAAACAATAAAAAAAAAAAAGAAGTAAGCAACTAAGTCCAGACCATACTCAAATGGAAGATAAAGCTGTACCTCTTGAAAGGAGAAATAGCAAATAATTATATATACATATTTCTTAAATCTAATAACTAAAGTATAAATACATAACAAAGAACTCTTTTACCTGGGTGCAGTAGCTCATGCCTTTAATCCTAGCACTTTGGGAGGCAGTGGCAGAAGGATTGCTTGAAGTCAGGTTCGAAACCAGCCAGAGCAAAAGTGAGACCCTTCGCGGCCATTTTGTCCTCGCTTAACTTCCGTCTTCTCTTCCCGGGCGCCTGATGCACAAAATTTTTAAATTTTCATGAAGTATAGTTTGTGTTTTTTCTTTTGTGGTTTGTGCCTTTGATGTCTTATCAAACAAATCCTTCCAAATCCAATGCTGTGTGAAGCTTTTGTCCTGTTTTCTTCTATAATTTTTATTGTTTTAGTTTTCACATTTAGACCTTTGGTCCATTTTGAGTTATTTTTTGTATATGGTGTTGGATAAGAGTCTAGCTTCAGTTTTTTGCATGAGGATTCCTAATTTACCTGCCACCATTCATCAAAAAGGCTGTACTTTCTCAGTCGAATGGTCTTGGTGCCCTTGTCAGGAGCATTTGACCACATGTGTCTGAGCTTTCTGCTCTTTTCCATTGATCTCATGTCTGTGTTTATGCCGGTGCCGCACTATTTGGATGACTGGAGCTTTTTAGTAACTTTTGAAATCAGGAAGTGGGAGTCCCCCAGCTTGATTCTTTCAATTTTCAAGCCCTTACTTCTTACTTATAACCGTCAGCCTGGCCATACTCACCTCTGCTTTCTTGTTTCATTTGTGTTCCTGAGGAAAAGGTATCAAATAGTGACAGGGTAATCTCTGTGCCTAAACAGTTGTCAGGGCAAGAGCAGGATGTGGAGTCACTCTCCTGTGATGTGCAGAGTTGCTTAGCATCTCTTATTTAATTCTTTGTCCTTTGTGTGGCCAGCAGCCATCCTGTTGTAGTTGTTCCTGAGCGTCATAATCCCCAGAGTGGGGTGTGAAAGGCAGGCCGGTGAGAATACCTGCTTCTATTTATTTGTTGTCTAAAAAAGAAAAATTAGAAAGTAACTAAACTTTGTTGGTATTTAATATCGAGTTTACTAATAGTAGGTTATCTGTAAATTACATATATCAGAGGTGTGCGATACAAATTTTTTATTGATTAAAAACACCTTTGAGAATATTAAACTAAAGGAAGCTGTTGCTGGATAGTTTGTTCCTATAGCTTCATCTTCTAATCTTTAATAAAATTTGCATTCATTGAGTTTCTGTGATGTGCTAAACGCTGAGAACATCAAAGTTGACCAACACAGCAGTATTTAAGAAAGGGATCCTGGTGGCACCAATGCAAAGCCGCTAAGGCGCATGCACCAGAGCTGACGGGTTTGTATCCAGCCCAGGCCTGCCAAACAATGAGAACTACAACCAAAAAATAGCCAGGTGTTGTGACAGGCGCCTATACTCCCAGCTACTTGGGAGGCTGAGGCAAGAGAATCTCTTAAGCTCAAGAGTTGGAGGTTGCTGTGAGCTGTGATGCCATTGCACTCTATTGAGGGCAATGTAGTGAGATTCTGTCTCAAAAAAAAAAAACAAAAACGTGATGTAAACATGTACAGATGAAGGAATCTTTGGATGTGTTTGGGGGACCATCAAGAATTCCATTTGGTTTGGCATAAAACATACTCAGAAGAGAGCAGTGAGAGAGAGCCCTGAGCAGGTCAGGGTTGGGCTTTGTTCTAATACCAAAAGGTTTTGGTCCATTCAATAAATATTTATTGAGTGCTGACTCAATATGTCAGACAATAATTCCTGTGCTCTTGGAGCATATGTTCTAGTGATAAAAGAGACACAAACAAAGAAGCGAAATATAAACTACCAGCTGGTGAAATTTGTCAAACGGGGAGGGGACTCACTGGGTGGGGTCCCTTAGTGCCCACAGAACCATGTGGGGGGTAACCTGGGATCTCTGAGCTCTTTGGTGACTCAGCAGTTGCATAAAGTTCCTTTTGAGTTCAGCGCTGAGATGTAGGGAAGGGGGTGGGAGGAGCAGGCTGGGGCTCTTGCCGAAGCACTCAATTCTGGGGTTAAGTAGAGACTCTTGGGGTCCCTTTTGACTCCGCGTGGACACTAGTAAATGCAGTCTATGTTCAGAGTTTTGCTTTGGCAGATCAATAGAATTGAAAGGATCAGTTTTTCTTAACAAGGATGTGTAGTAAATAAACTTCTTTTCTATGAATCTAGAATTCTTGGGAGAACCCAGAAGACAGTACGTCCCTGAGAACATTTGTTGTGTTCTGTGGTTCAGGTGGGGGCTCCACTAGAGAACCTTGCTGACACACTGTAGTGTTTCACAATTGAGAACACATGTCAGAATCACCCGGGGAATTTAAAAAAACATACAGGTGCCCTGGTGTGGCCCCAGCCTACTGAATTAAATATCTGATTGGGTTAGGGCAGTGTTTTTCAACCTTTTTGAATCTCATGGCACACTTGAACCTATAGTTAAATTTCCACAACATACTTAAATTCTGTTGATTAAAAAAAAAAAAAAAAAAAAAAGAGTTAAGAAAAGAATATACTGTGCTTTGAACTTCTTTCAAAAACACTTTAATTAATGATCTTTAAAAATTTTCATGGCACACCCGAGACCCTTTTATGGCATACCAGTGGCACACTAGTTGAAAATCACTGGGTTAAGGGCTATTCGATTTAAAAATATTTGAGAATCAGTCATAAAACAAATGTTTGTATTCATAAAGAACTTACCAGTGATCTCCTGGTGCATAACAGTGAAGGGTAGGACAACATTCCCTACCCGTATCAATGATGGGGATAACCAGGCATTAGTATATGCAGATGAAGGTGCTATGTGAATTCTAGAGTTGTTTGCCATGTGCTAGTTCTTTCTCTTTTCTTTTTTTTAGAGATAGGGTTTTGGTGTGTTGCTCAGGCTGAAGTGAGATGGTGTGATCATAGATAACTGCAGCCTCCCAACTCCTGGGCTCAGGTGATCCTCTTGCCTCAGCCTCCCCAGCAGCTGAGACTACAGGTGCGGCCACCATCCTTGGCTAAAAAAATAATTGTGGAAATGGAGTCTGTCTTTGTTGTTCAGGCTGTTCTCAAATTCTTGGCTTCAAGGTATCCTCCTGCCTCTCAGCCTTCCCAAGGGCTGGGATTACAGGTGTGAGCCTCTGTGCTCACCCAGTTCTTTAAGTTGTTCTCAAAATTGGTTGACTCCTTCACTCAGGGGCTGGTAGCCTAATTGGACAGATGACTTGGTGAGGAAATGGATACAGACTCAAAATTAATTCCTGTTGTATGATTCAGTAAACGTGAGAGCCTACATTTATACACTCTTCTGGTCCCCCTTCCCGGTGAATTGGAGTGAATATTAACAAATTGAACTGGGATTTGGATTAAAGATGGCGGCTGAATAACAGCTTCCCTGCAACTGGGCACGGGGAATCTGGGGAGAAAAGACTCCAGACATCTCTGATGGTGAGATCTGCCTATGATCATCCCTTTGAGGATACAGGGAGCCAGCAAGGGACTTCTGGACCCCAGGAGGAGGACAAAAACAGTGGAAAACTGGCAAGTGGCTGCATGTGTTCGATCAACCTAACCACGCCAGCAACCGTGAGTAC